>JAHRHZ010000250.1:1307842-1462556 GCA_024137785.1 Ginglymostoma cirratum
TGCTGTGTTCATCCAGCTCCACACCTTGTTATCTCGGATTCTCCAGCATCTGCAGTACCTATTGTCTCTCACATTGAACTTCAATGTTTTTTTTTCTGGTCCACAGTAAAAGGGACTACCATTGAGCTAAAATGCTGCTTTGGCGGGTTTTGAATGCGACCAAAAGAAGTAGCAATTTGAGCCACTCATAAATTACGAAATTAGATTTATATGCACCAAGTGGGAGAATGCAGTAAACACAGGTGACTATGCCTCGACAAATGAACTGACAAAAATTGAGTACCAACGTTGCGGAGGATGAATTCCAGAAGTGTGTTTGAGATAGAGTTCTGGAGCAATACGATGAGAGAAAATACGACATACTCTATTTTGGTTCTAACATCATGCAATTACAAAGGACTAATTAATAAATTTGTACTTTTTTAGGTATCAGTTCCCAAAGTATGAAATATTCCGTTAAGTGTTTTTTGGAAGATGCAGATTATTCAGAATTAACGTCATATATTTGATAAAGGGAAAATATGCAGGCATAAAGATGATGCTGACTGTGGTCTATTGAGAAAACACCTTGAAAGATATGACAGATGGATAATAACTAGTATTTAATTTGCTTCTCTTTTGCAAATACGATGCACTCAAAGAGGGACTCGAACTAACAGGAAGTGAGAGTGAGAGAGGGTGAGAGAGAGCGAGCGAGCGAGAGCGAGCGAGAGAGAGAGAGAGAGAGAGCTTTGGTTTACATGATAGCATTAGATCAGAGAAATTACCAAGAGAAGTTGTAAGCCTGATCATTGGGAAAATTTTAGGATTAAGCAAAGGAGAAAGAAAAATTGCAAAAAAAAGGAAAAATAAGTAGTAATTTTGCAAAGCAAGGAACATGGAAAGAGATAGAAAACTATGCAGGTGTGTAAGAAGGAAATGTTTCACAAAGACAAATATCCAACCATGACATTAAAAAAAAATCTTGTAATGAAGAAATCGCAGAAAATCAAAATATTTACTTTGTGTCTGGCTTTACAGACGAAGTCTCAAGAGCTGTCCTTTGAATACTTGAGATTCAATGTCCTCTTGAGTATACTGAAATGAAAGAAATCAGTATTGGAAAAGAAGTAATATTGTTGAACTCAATTAAAAAGAAGGTTGAGAAAACACCATTACCTGTCATTCAGACTGTTGAAAGAAATTATCTCAGAAATGATGGATGCATTTGGGAACATCTTTCAAGATTCTATTAATTCTACAACAGTATAGACAGATTAAACCCTTGCAAACCAAACTGCGGAGAAGGGAGGTGCAGTTGTAGTATGGCACACTGACCTCTACATCGCTGAGGCCAGGCGCCAACTCTCCGACACCTCCTCCTCCCGCCCCTGGATCATGACCCCATTCCTGAGCACCAAACCATTATCTCCCAAACCATCCACAACCTCATCACCTCAGGTGAGCTCCCACCCACCGCCTCCAGCCTCATCGTTCCCCTCACCCACACCGCCCGCTTCTATCTCATTCCCAAAATCCACAAACCTGAATGCTCTGGTTGACCCATTGTCTCTGCCTGCTCCTGCCCCACTGACCTTATCTCCACCTACCTCGACTCCATTTTCTCCCCCTTGGTCCAGGATCTCCCAACCTACGTCCGCGACACCACCCACACCCTCCACCTCCTCCAGAAATTCCAATTCCCCAGTCCCCAACACCTCATTTTTACTATGGACGTCCAGTCCCTAGACACCTGTATTCCCCATGCAGATGTCCTAAAGGCCCTCCGCTTCTTCCTGTCCCGCATGCCTGACCATACCCCCTCCACTGACACCCTCATCTGCTTAACTGAACTCATCCTCACCCTCAACAAATTCTCTTTCAATTCCTCCCACTTCCTACAGACAAAGGGGGTGGCCGTGGGTACCCCATGGGCCCAAGCTATGCCTCCCTCTTTGTAGGTTACGTGGAACAATCCCTCTTCCGTACCTACACTGGCCCGAAACCACACCTCTTCCTCCATTACATTGATGACTGTATTGGCCCCGCCTCGTGCTCCCACGAGGAGCTTGAACAGTTCATCCACTTCGCCAACACCTTCCACCCCAACCTTAAGTTCACCTGGACCATCTCTAACACCTCTCTCATCTTCCTGGACCTCTCTGTCTCCATCTTGGGTAACCACCTAGAAGCTGATATCCATTTCAAGCCCACCGACTCTCACAGCTACTATAATACACTCCTCCCACCCATCTTCCTGCAAAAATGCCATCCCCTATTCCCAATTCCTTCGCCTCTGCCGCATCTGCTCCCAGGATGAAGCATTTCACTCCCAGACATCTCAGGTGCCCTCGTTCTTCAAGGACCACAACCGCCCTCCCTCAGTGATCGAGAACACCCTCGACCGTGTCTTCCACATTTCTCGCAACTCATCCCTCACACCCCATCCCCGTAATAACAACCAACAAAGAATCCACCTCTCCATCACGTACCACCCCACCAACCTTTGGATCCAACGCATCATCCTCTGACACTTCCGTCATCTGCAATCCGACCCCACCACCAAAGACATATTTCCCTCCCCACCCTTGGCTGCTTTCCATAGAGATCACTCTCTCCATGACTCCTTTGTCCGCTCCACCCTCCACTCCAGCCCCACCACACCCAACACTTTTCCCTGCAACTGCAGGAAATGCTACTCCTGCCCCCACACCTCTTCCCTCACCCCCATCCCAGGCCCCAAGAAGACATTCCACATCAAGCAGATGTTCACCTGCACATCTGCCAATGTGGTATACTGCATCCGCTGTGCCCATTGTGGCCTCCTCTACATCAGGGAAACCAAGCAGAGGTTTGGGGACTGCTTTGCAGAACACCTGCGCTCGGTTCGCAACAAACAATTGCACCGCCCAGTCGTGAACCATTTCAACTCCCCCTCCTATTCCTCAGACGACATGTCCGTCCTGGACCTCCTGCAGTGCCACAATGATGCCACCCGAAGACTGCAGGAACAGCAAATCATATTCAGCCTGGGAACCCTGCAGCCCAATGGTATCAATGTGGATTTCACAAGCTTCAAAACCTCCCCTCCCCCAACCGCATCCCAAAACCAGCCCAGCTCGTCCCCGCCTCCCTAACCTGTTCTTCCTCTCACCTATCCCCTCCTCCCACCTCAAGCCACACCCCCATCTCCTATCTACCAACCTCATCCAGCCCCCTTGACCTGTCCATCCTCCCTGGACTGACCTATCTCCTCCCTACTTGCACTCACCTTTACTGGCTCCATCCCTACCTCTTTGACTTGTCTGTCTCCTCTCCACCTATGCTCTCCTCTATCCATCTTCTATCCGCCTCCCCCTCTCTCCCTATTTATTTCAGAACCCTCTTCCCTTCTCCCATTTCTGATGAAGGGTCTAGGCCCGAAACGTCAAGCTTTCCTGCTCCTATGATGCTGCTCGGCATGCTGTGCTCATCCAGTTCCACACCTTGTTATCTCGGATTCTCCAGCATCTGCAGTTCCTATTATCTCTGCCTTGTATTTTTGCCTCCCACACCCTTAACAATGCGTTCTAGATTCCCTCTGGGTGAAAGAGATTATTTTTTTGACATCTCCTCTAAGCGGTCTGCCCCTTTCCTTAAATTTTTGCCCTCAGCCTTTGATCCCTCCATTAAGGAGAAATGTTTTTTTCCTGTCTGCCATGACTTTGCCCTTCTCAGTTTAAAAATATAAGAAAGAGGAGCATGAATAGACCATCTGATCCCCTAAGCCTGCTCTGCCAGTCAATAAGATATGGTTGATCTTTTCATGGACTCAGTTCCACTTACCTGTCTGCTCACCATAACCTTTAATTTTTTTACTGTTCAAAAATCTATCAATATTTGCATTAAAAACACTCAACGAGGTTCCTTGAACTGTGTCACTGGCCAGTAAATTACTCAGATTTAGAACCCTTTGGATGAAAAAGTTCCTCCTTAACTTAGCCCCCCAGATCCCTTATTTTGAGGCTGTACTGCCTCGTCCGAGTCTCATCCGCCAGTGGAAACAACCTTCCTGCTTCTATCTTATCTATTCACTTCATAATTATATATGTTTCTATAAGATCCCCCTTAATTCTTCTAAATTTCACTGGGTATAATTCCAGTCTACTCAACCTCTCCTCATAAGCCAACCCTCTTAATTCCAGAATTAATGTAGTAAATCTCCTCTCTACTCCCTCCAGTGCCAATTCATCCTTTCTCAATTAAGTAAACCCGAACTGTAAACAGTGCTCCAGATGTAGCCTCACTGGCACTCTATGCAGCTGCAGCATTACCTCCCTGTTTTTTAAACTCCATCCCTCTTGAAAGAGGGACATTATTCCATTTGCCATCTTAATTACCTGCTGCACCTGCAAACCAACATTTTGTGATTAATGCACAATGACAACCTGAACCCTCTGTATGCTGAAATTTTTCACTATTTAAATAATAGTGCCTTTTGCTGTTATTCCTACCAAAAGGTTGACCTCACGCTTATCAACGTTGCATTTCATCAGCCAGACCCTCACCCATTCACTTAACCTCCCCTGTATCCCTCTGCAGTGTTTTCATGTGCTCCATACACTTTGCTCGAACACTCATTTTAGCGTCATCTGTGAATTTTGACAGCCTGCACTTGGTTCCCAACTCTAAATCATCTATGTAAATTGTAAAAAATTGCAATACCAACACTGATCCCTGAGGCACATGACTAACAACTAATCACCAACCAGAAAAGCACTCATTTGTTCCTCCTGTTTATTTTGTTAGCTAACCAATTCTCTATGTATGCTAGTACATTACCTGTAACCCCATGCACCTTTATTTTATGCTGCAGTCTTTTGTATGACACCTTATTTAATATCTTCTGGAAATCCAGGTACACGAAATCCACTAATTCCCCATTGTCCACTGCACTCGTAATGACCTCAAAACATTTCACTAAATTAGTTAAACATGACCGGCCTTTCATGAACCTATGCTGCATCCGCCCAATGTGTCAATTTCTAACCAAATGCTTCGCTATTTCTTCCTTGATGAAAGATTCAAGCATCTTCCCGGTAGGGAAGTTAAGACATGGGGCCTACATTAATCCTGTTTTTGTATACCTCCTGTTTTAAACAGTAGCCTTACATTTGCTGTTTTCCAATCTGCCAGACCCAGTCCAGCTTCTTCAATCTCTCCTCATGACTGAAGGCTCTTAACTCTGGATCCATTTGTGTAAACGGCTTCTGCATTGTCTCCAATGCATTAGTATTGTTAATGGAGTCATAGAGTCATATATAATGCAAATAGACCTTTCAGTCTAACTAGTCCAAGCCAGCCATGTTCTCAAACCAAACCAGTCCCACTCGTCTATATTTGGACCATATCCCTCAAATATTTCCTATTCACAGAATTGTCCAAATGTCTTTTAAACATCTTTTAAGTGTCCCTGCGTCCATCATTTCCTCTGCCAGTTCATTCCACATACGAATCACTCCCTGCATAAAAAATTTTCCCCTCATATGCTTTCTAAATCGTTCTCCTTTCAACTTTAAAATAAGTCTCCTAGTTTTGAACTCCTCCACCCTCGGGAAAAGACCCTTGATATTCATCTTATCCATGCCCGTCACGATTTTTAAAACTTCTATTAGATCAATCCTCAAACTCCTGTGCTCCAGTGAAAGAAGTCCCTGCTTATCCATCCTCTCCAGCCTATCCATATAACTCAAAAACTCCATTCCTGCAATATCCTGCTAAATCTTTCTTGAGCCCTCACCTATTTAATTATACCGTTCCTATAGCAGGGCGACCAGAACTGTAAACAATAACCCAAAGGCCTCACCAGCGTCATGTACAATCTCAACATGAGGTCCCAACTCCTATACTCAAAGGTTTAAGCAACGAAAGAAAGCATGCCAAGCGCCTTCTTAACCATCCAGTTTACATGTGACACAAATTTTAAAGAATTGTGCACCTGAACCCTTAGGTCTCTCTGTTCTACAACAACACCAAAGGCCCTTCCATTAATTGTATACGGCCTACCCTTGTTTGTTGTACCAAAATGCAATACTTCACATTTATCCAAATTAAACTCGATCTGCCATTTCTCAGCCCATTGACCCATTTGATCAAAATCTCTTTGTAACCTTAATAACTTGCTTCGCTGCCCACTATATTACCAATTTTGGTGTCATCCACAAAATTACTAACTAAGCCTCCTACATTTTCATTTAAATCAGATATATAAATGACAAACGAAAGTGGACCCAGTGCCAATCCTTGTAGAATACTGCTGATCACAAGCCTCCAGTTCAAAACACAGCCTTCCAGCAATATCCTCCGTCTCCTACTGTAAAGACAATTTTGTAACCAATTATCAAGCTCTCCCTGAATCCCATGCAATCTAACTTTACTAATTAGACTTCCACGCAAAACGTTGACAAGCACTTTACTGAAGCCGGCACAAACACCTCCTGCTCTGCCCTCATGAATCCTTTTAGTTACTTACTCAAATAAAACGTAATCAAGTTTGTGAGACACGATTTCCCTCTCATAAAACCCTGCTAACTATCCTTAATCAGTCATTCCCTCTCCAAATGCATGAAAATCCTTTCAGAATCACCTCCAACAGCATACTCATCACCGATGTCAGACTTAAGGTCTATCATTCCCAGGCTTCTCGTTACAGTCTTTTTTGAATGAAAACACAACACTAGCCACCCTCCAGTCCTCCAGGACCTCCCCCATGCTTATAGATGATACAAATATGTCTGCGATATAATGTGGCCCCCAGAACTGTGCACAATACTCTAGCTGAGTACGCATATTGTGTTATACATGTTCAATTTGACCTCATTGCTCTATACTCTTGTTACTAAAGCCGAAGATGCCATGTGTTTGATCTATTGCCCATTATGTCTGCCTTGCTACTTCTAATGATCTGTGCACATATACACAGAGGTTCCTCTGTTCCTGAATCTTTCTTCGAAAAATACCTCCTAGTTTATATTGTCATTCACTGGTATTCCTATAAAATCACCTCATACATCTCTGCTTTGATTTCCCTGTCAAAAAGCCATGCTGACCTTTTCAAATTCACTCGCTTTTTTGCACATAACTACCAATCCTACACTGAAAACCTGCTTATAGATTTTCCCAATTACTTAGGTTAAAGTAACTAATTTGTTCTTGCTCACCTTATCCTTATAAGCCAGTTTTTTGTTGTTTAACAAGGTTTGCAATTCTCAAGTTTTCTCTCACTTCTCCCTATTGGAGTAAAAGGAAGACAAGTAACATTAATGCCATTGTCCCTGCAAATTCAACTCTCAGTTCTTTCAGAATCTTTGCATGCATCCCAAAAGGTTCCCGTACTGCGTCAGTTTTAGTTACCGACAATATATTCAACACTTCTGCCGTATCAGTTTTGAGATAATCTCGTGTTTGAGTTCCCTCCTCTGTCATCATGACGTGGGTAGCATCTGTCTCGTTGGTGAAAATAAAGGCAAAATATTCAGTTAACAGCCATTCCCCCTATTTCAATACAACTCATTTTACCACATTTACTGTGTATATGTCCATAGAGGACGTCGTGGCACCTATTTATATTGCCTGGACGTTTTGTTTTGCTTCTCTTCTTTAATTACTCACATCCCTTTGAAGCTTCGATATTCTTCTTGCTCTTAATTTTATTTTCACGTGATACTTAGTCGTAAGTGTACGTTTTCTTATTTATCTATTACCATTTCCTTTGTCACCCAAACTAACCTGGGGATTTTTGTTTGACTTTTCCTGTCTAGTGAATATACACTGACTGCATCAGAACCACGTCCTCTATGCTTTCTTTGTGTATTTCCTGCCAACCTCTTGCTACTGTCAGTCCTGCACAGTTCTTTTCTTACCCTATAGAAGTCCACTCCCTATTAATTTGTGTGTGTGTGTGTGTGTGTGTGTGTGTGTGTGCACGCGCACGCGTGCGCGCACACTTGCATGACAGGCACTGATTACAATCATCCTACTGAGGCGTAAAGTGTGTTTATGCATGCAATAAAAGATGACATTGCAGTAAATAGTAGATTCTAGTAAGCCAGTGTGCAACTCTTGATTTTATTCACTGTACAAGGCTGAAAGTTAAATAATATAGTTGTGACTATCATCATATACTTATTACATTTTGATATGTACAATTTGATGGGGATGAATTAGTAATAGAGCAAAAGTGAAGTGCCCAAAATTTTCACGTCGCGTGAAAGGAAACCATATTGACAACGTGAGAGAAACATTATGAGTGTGAAGCCGAGACAGAGAGTCAAAAGTTTAGTGGGAATGCTATTTTTTTCACAAAATTTGGTCAGACCTAGGGTCAATAGCTTTTAGATAATTTAGAACATCTAGTTAAACGGGTAGCTGCCTGATAGTAGTTGCTAAATGACAAATATGTGAAATGCTACGCTTGAAGTAGAGTTGATTAATCCAGCAGTAAGTTAAAAACAAATAAGTCATCAGAGTTTTCTATTTGATAATAGCTTGCTCAAAGTGCACAGTCATAATAAGCTGCCTGGTCAGAGTGAGGGAGACTTCGCTGAAGTGGCACTGGTAGAAAATGATTAATTTTGTGGACATGCGAGGAAAATTTGGAAATCCATTCAGATGCAGAAAGTACTGTTTTCATTAAGGTTTATTGCAAGAAAAATAGTGTCCAGAGTGATAGATGAATGGGAGGGGACATAAAGTGTGGATTGAGAGGTTGACATCGACTAAGTCCAATAATAACATGGAATCACGTGCGCAGAGAAGGCGGCTGATTGATGAGCAGGTTCTGTCAACATTTTCAATCTTCAAATTTAAAGTTAGGTATTCAGTTTGCATTGTCTATGGACTTCTTGCCTTTTTCCTGAGAAAAAAAACTTGTTTATTTTCATAATAAGTCCATATCTATTCTTGGGGTAACAAATAGTTTTCAGAGGTACAGGGTAGAAAGTCAAAAGTGTCAAGTGGATTGTACATACTGTGGTAAGTGTAAAATCATTAGCATACTACATATTACAATCAAGAGCGACTGCAGAAAGTCTGACCACCTGCAAACATTTTCCAGATTTCAAAATTTGGACAATATCTGCAGTCATTGCTTTGCATCTGTGAGTCGGAGGGCTATGTAGATCGTGCATAAAGGAGGTCATCACACGACTGATTTGCTGTGTACAGACAGAGAGGAATGGGTGAATTTCAGATAGTCTAAGGAAACCAATCAATTAATACAGAAGCCTGTTTTAATGATTAGTATTCTATTTTGGAATCTGGTGGGGGTGATCGTTCCTCGGTGGAGTGCAGCCAACGCCAAACCCATGGCACTACAGATGACTCAGCTGCACAGCAGAAGAGGAAGACAAATACCAGAGCAATTGTTATAGGGTCTTCCATATTCAGTGGGCAGGTGTTTCTTGGCACTAATTATGGTGTCATTATGGTATAAGGTCCTCGCAACATACTTCTGAAGGAGGTGCATCCGCCAGAAGTTGTTGCCCTCATTGGACAAAGGTTGGAGAAGGAATGATTTCCTGAGGCTAAACTTGACCGAGTTAGAAATGAAATTAAAAAGCAGGCCCTCAAAGGTAGTAATATCAGCATCACTCCCAGTATCATGGACTATCAACCATAATAGCAAGAGTATTGTATATGTGGCTTGAGAGCAAGAAAGGAGAAACAAGAACAGAATTATGAATAATTGGGAACTGTTCCTCGACCCGTGCTAACCTGTACAAGATTTACAGCTTACACCTTAACAGCACTGATATCTTTGAAGTCAGATTTCCCAGTTCAGTTGGGGAATTTCTAATTAGCTGACCCAGTGGATATGAACTTGAGGGGTGAATCAAATTGCAATGACATAAAATGCTAATGAGAAGTCAAAACATTTCTTGGCAGATGAGAAGGCTGGAGAAACAAAGTCAAGTATCAGGTAGGCTTCACAAGTAAATTCATGTCAAAAGGACAAAGTTAACTGCACTCTAACTGAATGCATTCAGCACTTTCAAAAAGGTGGACGATCTACAGTCAGAAATTAAGTTATATGGGTATGTTCTAACTAAAATTATAAAAAGTTTATTAGACTAATAAATGGACTCTCTAACTTCAAGCAATATCGACCTTGTTAATGTTGAACTTGCTTTGAGCACCTCCTGTGCGGTGTAACCTGTCTGCCTCACTCTGTCTAAGCACCCTTTGATCTCTATGTCCTTGTTTGCTATAATCTCCCTATACTGTTCACAAAACAAAGGTTTTTACCGTACCTAAGTACATGTGATTACAATAAATCAAATCAAATTAAATCACATGTTAAGTGGTGACCAGGACCAGGAAATGAATAGTCATGGTAGTTCAACGTATATGGAGTACAGGCGAGAAGAGATGGAGATGGGGTTGCGCTAATAATAAGGTGTGGGAGGAACACAGTAGCAAGGGAGGAATGCAGATCGGAAACTAATATGTAGAATCTCTTGAGGTGGAACATAGAAATTAAAAAGGGCAACAGAAATTGGTTGGAATTATTTATAGGGCTCCATACACTATTGGTTTTGGGGCAGCGTACTAATCATGAGATGACAGAAAAACATGTGGGATGGGCAACACAGTTATCAGGGATGGCTTCAATCTGCATGTAGACTGGGTAAATCAATTGAGCATTAAAGCAATGGAGAATGTGTTTTTGAAATATGTTAGGAATGGCTTCCTAGAACAGTGTGCTGAGGAGCCAACTTGAGAACTAACAATCTTAGATCTTGTATAAACTAATGAAAAAAGACTGCTTTACAAAATATGAGTGGTCACAATGTGAGAGAATATCACATTATTTTTGAAAGAGAAGTTGTTTATTCAGAAGCATGAGTGTTAAATTTGAAGATGGGAAATAACGAAGGCATCAGACACAGATTTAACTGAAGTGGATTGTGAAAATACTTTTAAAAACATTACTGTACTAGTCTTTCAAGATTCATTGCATGAATTAGAACAATTATGCGTCCTTTTAAACTGCAGAAACAAAAAAGTCAGTCAATTGTAACTATCCAAGGAAATTCGGTTTCCAATAAGACCTACAAAGTTGTCAGAAAAACAATGATTCTGAGGATTGGGATGTTTATAAAATGCAACAAAGCAGGGCCAGGAAACTTATAGGGAAAGGGCAATAAATTGTGAATGAAATCTGTCAAAAAAAATCATAAATATGGACCTTATAAGCTTCTTAAATGTGCAGAAAAAGGAAATGTTTGGCAAAAATTACTGTTTTATTATGGGTCATGAAAGGAAGAATATTTTAATATGAATGGAGATATGGCAGAGAGGCTAAATGAATACTTTGTATCTGAATGAATGCTTTGTGTCTGTTTTAAATGAGGAATACAGGACAAATTTCCCAGAACTGGAGATCAAAATGGAGAATAAGAATTTGAAGGAAATTAGTGTTTGTAAGAAAGTTGTACAGGTGAAATTAATTGATCAAAAAAATGATAAATCTCCAGAAACAAATGTCTGAATCGAACAAGTTTGAACCAGGTGGCGATAGGTACAGCCAATATGTTCGTGGTTATCTTTCAAATTCTATTGATTATGCAATAATTCGTGCGGATTGGGACCTAGGAAAGATCGCTGTCAAGTAGGGAATGGTAGAGTAAGCAGAGATCTACAGACATCTTCGCCTTACACCAGACGTGAAAAAAAAGCAAATAGAATCTATTATAAAGGATGAGACAAATAGATACCTGGCTGCTAATGATCTGATTGGGCACACTCAGCATCGAGCTTCCAATGGGAAACCACGTTTGCAAACTTGTTGTCGTTCCTGAAAGATGTCACTCAAAAAAAATGAAGAAATACTGATAGATATAGTATACACTGAGAAGATTTTTGATGAAGTCCTCCATAGGAGGCTGATTGAAAAGATTAAATCACTTTCGACATGAGGTATGTACTGACAGGGATTAGCGATTGGGTAACAGGCAGAAAATAGCAAGTAGGAATAAATGGGTCATTGTTGCAACGAATGAGAAACTGCAAGGTTCAGCACTTCAGCTCCAGTGGTTCACAATATTTAGCAATGATATAAAAGTGATGAGCAAATGTAACCTGTACAACTTTGCAGATAGTACAAAGTTAAATGGGAACATATGTCATGAGTAATATGTAAAGCAGCTTCAGGACGAGTTAGACAGGCTTACTAAATTGGCAAGAACATGGTTGATGCAACATATTGTCGAAAATGTGAGGTGATCAATTTTGTTAGGAGATAAAGACGCCAAAATATCTATTAAATGGTAAGAAGTTGTCAGGTCTAAATAGATAAAATGACCTAACTACCTTTGTCGACAAGTAACTGAAGTTTAACATGGAGGTACAGCGAAACTTTGAGAAAGCTGTTGGATTGTTAGTCTTTATTGATTACAGGAGTCGTGAAATCTTTCCTCAGCTGAATACAGGCTTGATTTCACTACGCCTGCAGTACTGTGTACAATTTTGGTCCCCCAGTCTCAGGATGAATATAATTATCGCAATAATCAGACTTGTTCTCGGGAAGGTGAAAGTATCTGACGAAGAGGGATCGTGCAAAGAGTTTCTCGGATTGAGGCGTGATCTCATTGAAACATACAAAATAATCAAAGATTGAGATTTTGGATGCAGGTGAGATTTTTCTCGTTACTTGGGACTCTAAGCCCAGGGGACACAATTTAAAAATAAAGGGATGCCAAGTTGATCCGAAGTTCGGAGTATTTACTGTTCAGATTATTGTGAACCTTTGGAATTCTCAGCTACAGAGAATTATGTAGGCTCAACTTTAAGTTTGTTTGTGTTATAAATTGGTAGATTTCTGACTTTCTTATGCTTCTAGCAAAATCAAGTTGATAGTTTATTCTTCCTTAAGGTGCAGTCAATGGTGACTGAATTCGGAAAGCATGATGTACTAATAATGGATCGTGCATGAGGAGAATTGAACTGATAGGCCTAATTCGCAACACTGACTTTGGTTCTTCGTCTGTCTTTATTTCATCTCAGCTGATTCACCTCTTAGACCTCAACATGATCATTAATTCATTTTACTTTTTTTCGCAACAGCCAGAAGTAGCCAGAATACTGAAAATAGCTCGACGCATTTTTAACTGTGCAACAATAAATGTAAGTATTGAACGCGGGGAAACATGGCATTCAGCTTTAAGAAACGAGTTGTCTTCTGATTGGCTAACTTTCAGTGAGCCTGTGTTCACCAATCAGAAGCTGAAATGTCGCTGGGGATCCGAACTGCCCCTTTTCATTACCCAGACAGCATTACGTCTGATCAGAGCAGAATTGGACAGCAAACAGCTCGGAATGATTTGCGCATAAAATTACTGGCAATTTTAGGCGAAACTGGAAGATTAGAATGACAAAATTCAAGCGTTACGCAAGAAGAACAGGTAATTTGTGTACCGTAGATAACGGATTCTATTGATCAAAACTGTCTAAATAACGTTTAACAGGACAAAGATTCGGGCATCTCAACGCTGAAAATTTGCAATGCATTGACTGGAAATGAGACTTAAATCATATTGCTTGCTAAAATGCGAGATAATATGCTGTGTTTTCTCGTGGAGTCTCGTTTTGGGCCAGATTCGTTATTCAATTCCTGAAGAGCTGCAATTAGGGGCCTTTGTTGGAAATATCGCAGCCGATTTAGGATTTGATGTAAAACTGCTCTCGTCTCGCAGTTTGCGGATTTCACCCGGGTCTAGGAAGCTGTATGTGGACGTGAATTTAGAAAATGGAGTTTTGTTTGTTAGGGAAAAAATTGATCGAGAAAATCTTTGTGGATCAAGCCTCACTTGTGTAATATCTTTGGATGCAGTGCTTGAAAATCCGCTCAATTTGTATCAGGTTGCAGTGGAAATTCTCGATGTAAATGACAATGCTCCCAGTTTTACAAAAAGTCAGTTCCGCCTTGAAATCTCAGAGGCTGCTGCAATTGGAGCACGTTTCCCTCTCGAATCCGCTCATGATCCAGACATTGGAAACAATTCTCTACAAACATACCAGCTACTTCCTAACGAGTACTTTACCCTCGATATACAAATGCATCGCGGGGATAGAAAGTTACCAGTATTAGTGTTACAAAGGCCATTGGATAGAGAAACAGTGTCGGTACACAGGTTAAATCTAATAGCCAAAGACGGAGGGGTTCCCCTAAGGTCAGGTACTGTTCAAGTTACAATAATAGTAAAAGATGTGAACGACAACGCCCCCGTTTTCCCACAGTCAGTTTACACAGTCAATGTCTTGGAAACAGCAACTCCGGGAACCCATGTAATCACATTAAACGCGACTGATTTGGACGTTGGCAAAAATGGAGAGATAATGTACTCGCTCAGTAGCCATAGCTCTGCCAGAGTTCGGGAAGTCTTTGAGGTGGATTCCAAAACTGGCGAAATCAGAGTGAAAGGGAAGTTGGACTATGAAGAAAACAAAGCCTTTGAAATTAACATTCAAGCAATAGACAAGGGATTTGCTGGAGTGCCCGGTCACTGTGACGTGCTGGTAACTATTATTGATGTGAATGATAACCCCCCTGAGGTGTCGTTGATGTCATTTTCTAGTACAGTTTCGGAGGACATTCCAGTTGGGACTGTAGTCGCTCTATTCAATACAGCAGATCAAGATTCAGGACAAAATGGGCAGGTACAATGCCAAATTTCAAATAAATTGCCATTTAAATTAGATTCAGCCTTGAAAAACTATTATAGACTCCTTGTTCAGGATTTATTGGATCGCGAAAATATTTCCAAATATGACATCTCAATAAGCTGCACGGATGCAGGAAATCCACCTCTCACAACGAGGAAAACTATTCGAGTAGATGTTTCAGATATAAATGACAACGCGCCACGGTTCTCACAACATTTCTATACAGCAAACGTTATGGAGAATAATGGTGTTGGAAGCTCCATATTCTCATTGTCAGCCTTCGATCCAGATGTAGGAGACAACGCTCTTCTGAAATATTCTATCATAGAAACTCGGGTTCAGAATGTTTCTGTATCCACTTACGTTTCCATTTGTTCCGACAGTGGTGTCATAGTCGCTCAGACGTCTTTTGACTACGAGCAAATGAAAACGTTTCAAATGCAAGTTCAGGTCAGAGATTCCGGATCTCCATCACTGACTAGTAATGTTTCAGTAGCAGTTATTATTCTGGATCAGAATGACAATGCCCCTGTCATCATTCAACCAATAACTGAGTTTGGATCGACAGCAGTAGAGACATTATCCAGATTTGCAGAACCAGGATATTTGGTTGCCAAGGTATCAGCCACAGATGCCGATGCTGGTCAGAATGCTCTCCTTGCTTATTCAATTTTTCAGGCTACCCAACATAACCTTTTCACTATTTCATCAAATACTGGGGAAATTTGGACTACCCGTCGTATTGTGAATACAGATGCCTCTAAACAAAGATTGGTGATTGTGGTAAAAGACACTGGAACACCAGCACGTTCTGCCTCAGTGACAATCATCTTATCTGTGGTCGGAAGTGATATAGAAACATTTTCCAGCGTCAGCAGCTCGTCCGAAGCTTCAGCTTCCACTCCTGATTTGAGCTTTACCTTGGTAATATCCTTAGGGATAATGTCTACTGTTTTTCTGGCTATATTGATTGTCCTTGCTATTACAGTCCATAAAAACAGGAAAGCTTTAGGTGGTCAGCACTTTTCCCTTGGGGTCTGTTGCTGCATTGACACGAGGAAATCTCTGAATGGAATCCAAAAGGCAAGTAGAAACCTACAAATACCCTCAAACTATGTTGAGGTATTTGGGGGTGATCCACTTTCTCAGCGTTTCCGCTATGAGTCATGTTCAACATTGCAGTCAACAAAGAGAGGTTTCATAAACTCGAACACAAGCAAGTCATCTACAGACAAAGGTTATATTCGGAATGAATCTATCAGAAAAGAAAACTCTGAAATTATTAACTGGCAAAACCACAGCAACAGTGTAAACATTGAGGTGAGTTGGTTTTAAGAAAATAAGCTAATTTTCAGAATTAATTTTGGCACATAACTATTTCGAACAATTCTGGAATGCAAGTTTTTACTATATTACCTTAAGTGAGTAATTTCAGTTTTATTCATTATTTATAATTCGTCAACATACCGACTCATTGCTATTAAATTCTCGACAGTAAGGTGTACACTTGCTTGTGAATATTTGCTGCTTTTGTATTGTCAAGTCAAGTTTAACATTTATTCTAGACACATGTAAATGGCTTGTTTGGTTTTCGGTTATGATCTCAGTGCATTATTTCTACTTAATTAATATCAACATTTTATACAGATGCTACAGAAGAAAGCAGGCTTTATTTCAACCCATTATTTTAAAACACCACATGTTTCATCTCTTTTCATGTCAAATAGAGAATCAGTATCACAACTTTTCAAATGCGCAAGCAGTGAACAGATTTCTGTTTGCATGCAAAAATATGTGAAAGCATTTCTCTACTTGATAGGACTTCAAGTGGGACCACCATTCACATCTGATCATTCCCTTAGATATAACTGAGGTCTAAAGATGCGGTACGAATCCGTTACCTGCAAAATCTGGCCTGGATAGCAAAAACAGAGAATGGAAATTTCGTTCAATCAGTGCGGGTGGAATTTAAGTCCTTGCATCTGCTGGTCCTTCTCTCCTGGATTTGCAATTTGTCTCCCAATTTGCATATCTAAAATCAAGGTGGGTAATTGGAATTGGAATTTATTGATTTTATTAAATCACCGTAGCACATATGCTGGCATACTGAGTTAGAACCATTTATATTATTCAGGCATCTTAGTCAGAAGGAAAAATGAAACATGCGATAGGTCTCGGCAGCAACAAACTGTAAAGCCCTTGAGGAATATAACGAAATTAGAAAGGAAATCAAAAGCAGAATTAGGAAGGCTAAAGGGAGTGATAAAATGCCTTTAGCAAATAGGGTCAAGGAGAAACCCAAGGCTTTTTGTGCATACATTAGTAGAAAGAGGGTAGCAAGGGAAAGAATAGGCTGTTATGTGTGTAACGACAAGAAGTGGGAGAGATTGTGAGTGAGCACTTTGTATCAATATTCATCAAGGAGAAGGACATGACTGATGTTGAGGTCAGGGGTGAGTGTATGAATGCTCTAGAGAATGTCAATTATATAGAAATATATCTAGGAAGTTTTGGGTATCCTAAATTGTATTAAGATAGACATGTCCACAGAGCCAAATGAGATTTGTCCCAGGTTTCTGAAAGAGGCAAGGGAATAAATATCTGGGGAAGTAGCAGATACCTTCACATCTTCTGTGACCCAGGCGATGTACTCGAGGACTGGAGAGTAGCCAATGTTGTTCCCTTGTTTAAGAAAGGAAGAAGGGGTAATGCGGGAATTTAAGGCCAGTGAACCTGGCTTTGTTGTGGGGAAGCTCTTGGAGAAGATACTGAAGGAAAAGACGAATGCACATTTGGAAGAATACGGACTAGTTAGTGATAGGTGTGTCTCACCAACTTGAGTGATTTTTTTTAAGGGTTGACGAAGATAATTAATGATGGAATGGCTGTGGATGTAGTTTATATGGACTTTAGTAAGACATTTGTTAAAGTCCCACAAGGCAGACTGGTACAAAAACTAAAATCAAATGGGATTCTGGGCTGTCTGGCTAGATCAAAGATGACAGAGGGTAGCAGTGTAAGGGTGTTTTTCAGAACAGAGACCAATAATTAGTTGTATTCTACAGCGATCAGTCGTGGGTCCTCTGTTGTTTGTAGAATATATAAATGATCGGGAAGAAAATGTGAGGGAGACTGATTACGAAGTTTGCTAATGACACAAAGATTGGTGGAATCACTGATAGTGAAAACAATTGGGCACAGATGGAGTTTAATCCAGACAAATGTGAGATGATGCTTTTTGGTAGATCAAATTTAGGTACGAATTATACTGTAAATGGCAGAACACTTAGGAACATTAACATAAAGGTGGATCTGGGTGTTCAGTTCCACATTCCCTAAAAATGGTAATACAGGTGGCCAAGTTACTTAAGAAAGCATATTGAATGCTTGCCTTCATTGGCCGAGTCATGGAGGTACAAGAACAAAAACATAAATTGCTGGTAAAGCTCAGCAGGCCTGGCAGCATCTGTGAAGAAAAAATCAGAGATAACAATTCAGGTCCGGTGACCCTTCCTAAGAACGGTTCTGAGGAAGGTCACCAGTACCGAAACTTAAGCTCTGACCTTTTTCACAGATGCTGCCAGACCTGGAGAGCTTTTCCAGCAACTTCTTGTTTGTTCCTGATTTACAGCATCCACAGGTCTTTCAGTTTTCATGGAGGACAAGATTTGCGCACTTTTAGTCGCCACACTACTAGAAGGACATGAAATATTTGGAGTGAGTGCAGAGAAGGTTCACCAGGATATTGCCTGGCCTCGGAAAAAATTGGCTATGAAGAAAGGTTAAAAAGACTGGGACTTCTTCCACTGGAAAGACAAGAGTTGAGAGGAAACCTCACAGAGATCTACAAAATTGTGAGAGGTTTAGACAGGATGGATAGACATGGGCGTTTCCCCAGAGTTGAAGTTTCAATTACACGGGGGCACAGGTTCAAGGTAAGAGGGGAAAATTTTAAGGGATATATGAGAGGCGAGTTTTTTGTTCATGTAGAGTGTGGTAAGAGACTGTAATGCAATGTCAGGAGGGGTGTGGAAGCAGGCACATTGGTGTCATTTAACAGATATTTGGATGGTTACATGAATAGGGAGGGAATAGAGAGTTAATGGACTGATTGAGTGCAGAAGATTTGTTTTTTTTTTACATTACTTCGGGCATGATGATCAGGACAGGCTTGAAATGCTGAAGGGACTTTTCCGGTGCTGTACTTCCTTTTTGTTCTTTTGTTCTTTGTTATCTCAAAATATAACAGTTAAGACACAACATCAGAGAATCCGATTTAATATTCAAGAAATAAGTGAATACTCCGGTAATAAATTATCATACGGGCTACACCCAAATTTAGAAAACAGCTCTAATTTATACAATGCATGGTACACGTGATAGACAACGAGACTGGTCATCTGAAAGCAGTTTTACAAATGAAATTTTGCAACTTAAAATACAATAGAATTATCTGCGGGTATCTTATTGCATTAAATATTTAAACTTTTTAAATTGGGTTTTCAATGGGTACTTGGCAATATTCTAGAAGTAAGACTAGTCTTTATTTTAGGACTCATGGAATTAATTGCAGCCAATACGTATGTTGTGAAAGTAATTTTGTTATTATTATTGTTATGTGGGTTAAAATATATATGAAGAAACATTGGATGCTTGTGATAAAGGGATATTCGTAATCCAGGAATAATTTAATCTGCGCTAATCTGAATAATCAAATTAGTAGTCATAACCAGGATGGTTTTCATAAAAAGGTGTAGAGCTGAACGAAGACAGCAGGCCAGGCAGCATCAGAGGAGCAGGAAAGCTGACGTTTTGGGTCTGGACCCTTCTTCAGAAATGAGGGAGGGGAAGGAGACTCTGAGATAAATTGAAAGAGGGGGAGGTGATGTTTGAAGGTGGATAAAGGAACAGGTAGTTGGAGAGAAAACGGACAGGTCAAGGAGGCGCGGATGGAGCCAGTTAAGTTGAGTGTAGGTAGAGAGTTGGGATGGGGGTTGGTCAACTCGGAGGGAGGGGTGGGTGTGTGGGAGGGAAGACGGACAGTTCAAGGAGGCGGCAATGAGGCTAGTCGGTAAGAAGGGGATGGGGGTTGGTCAGTGAGGTGGGAGGAGCGGATAGGCGGGAGGAAAAACGGACCGGTCAAGGAGGCGGGGACCAGATGGGCTGGTCTTGGGATCAGGTCAGGGAGATTTTGAACCTTGTTATCTCAGACTCCAGCATCAGCGGTTTCTATTATCTCAGGATGGCTTTCATGCTGGTTTCGAGGGGTATTATGCTGTCGAATCGACCAGAGGAGGTCATATCTGACCGGATGTGATGTAATGTGACAAGATCTATTGATGTCTTCCGAGCTATGCCCCTCTACATAGCAACGAGTACAACATGATAGCATTTTACATCCACTTGAGAAGGAGAATATTGGATCTAAATGATAATTATATGCTTCAATGAGGAAAGCTATGAGCTAGCTGACGCGAACTCACATACTGGTTTGAGGATTAACAGCTAAGGGGATATTGTAGAACATTCAGACTAAGTGTATTGCCACTATAAAGAGACAAAATCGAAAGGGATAACCTATCATCGATGGTCAACAAAACAAGTTACATGAAGCATCAAACTTAAAATAAAAGCTGCTCAAGTTTTGGAAGCTTGGTCTTCACTCAAAGAACATCAATGAATGAAAAAGAAGATGAATTAGATGCAACAAATGACAGTATTAGAGGATGATAAGTAGAAATTCAAAGCAGATGGCATAAATTTATGTTGGTCTTTAAAATACAGTACAGTATGTAAAATAAATGCCTGTTCTCAAGATACTGAGAACAAGAAACTAACCATAGATAACAGTGAAATAGCAGATGAAATGAACAAATATTCAGCATCGGTCTTCAATACAGGGAATACATTTTTCAAAATACCAGTAATAACTGTAAAATAGTCGGTGCAGGGAGAGAGAAAAAAGAATAGTGGGAAATTACCAGCACTACAGAAGTCGTACTGAGTAAACTGATGGAACTGTGAGCTAAGAGCTTTCACCTCATAATAGACCTCAAACGGGAATCCAATGAAATAGTAATTGTGGTGAAATGTTTGATAATTTCATTGATTCTGGAAAGACTGAATCAGAATGGAATGTAGCAAAATTAATCCCTCTATTCAACAGGTAATTGAGAAAGAAAACAGGAAACTATAAGCAATTGACTTAACATCCGTCCTGGGGAAAGTGTCGGATCGATCATTAAAGAGGATAAAGGTGGATTGAAAGGCAATGCATGTGTAACGAATTTAATAGAGATGTTTAAAGGAATATCTTGCTGTTGATAAAGACAAACATTTATGTGCATCCTTTATTGATGTCCAGAACACATTTTACAAGGTGCTAAATCAAAGGTTATTGTGCAAAAAGGAAAGCTAGCAATTTTGTGCACAAAATATTAGCATTGATAGATGATTAACTGTCTGACTGGAAACAGATTTTGCATAAATGGTTCATTGCTTGAGTGGCAAAATGTCATGAGCAGAGTCATGTCTAGGCCTCAAACATTTTCCAATTTTCGTCAATGACTTAGATGAAGGGAGCAAAGGAGTTGCATCTGAATTTGCAGATGATGCAAAGATAAGTGTGAAGTCTGGGGAGGAAAGAATATTGTAAAATGAACGTAAGGATATTGCAGATGGATATGGTTTTGTTTAGTATGTAGGCAGATGGACTATAATGTGGAGAATTGTAACATTGTTCATTTCGATGGGAAGAATAAAAAAGACAGTTACTCCAATACAGAACAATTACAAAACTTTTATGCTCAGAAGGGCATGAGGTGCAAGACGTATTCAAGATTAATTGAATGCTACGCATTATTATGACAGGCATTGAAATAAGAATTTTACAAAATAATCATACAGGACATTGGTGAGACCCCGTTTTAAAAACTCTGTGCTGATTTAGGTTCTTTATTTTTGGAAGGATGTAAGTGCACTAGATGTGGTTCAGGAAAGGTTTACTAGATTTCTACTTATGAAGAATGGGCTTTCTTATGAGGATAGTTTGGACTGTTTTTTTTTCAACCGGAGTTTACAGGGCTGATGTGTGTCTTGATTGTTGTATTAATAACCTAACAGGTCTTATGAATGTGGACATAAATTCCTCTTGTAGGTGAGCAATGATCTAAAGGAATTATTTCATAATTTTGTGTTTCCCTCTTCCGACAGAGATGAGGATTTTTTTTTTGATTTCAGAGTGTTGTGTGACTATGGAACTGTTTGCCTCGGAAGCTGGTAGAGGTGGGGTCATTGTGGTTTAAGGAAAAGATAGATAGATTGTTGGTTGGTGAGGGAATCAAAACCTATCTGGTGAAGATGGAAGTATGGAATTCAAGCCAGAAACAAACAAATCATGGTCATATTTAATGTGTTTCTATGCAACGAAATTAATAAAAGGACAAAGCAAAATGCCTGTACCCGAATGCACATACAAAATGAAATTAAACAGATGGCGTGATCGTTCAATGAGAAATAAATAATTCCAAATTGAGCTCCAGTAGAGTGAAGAACAGAAATAACCACGAATTCTGGAAATCAGAAACAGAAACAGAAACAGAAATTGATAGAAAAACTCATGAAGTCTAGCAATATCCTTGGAGAGAATTCAGTCTTAATGTTTTGTGTCCAATGACCTTTCTCAGAACTGAATTCTCTCCACGAGTGCTGCCAGATCTGCTGAGCTTTTCCAGCAATTTCTGTGTTTGTGACCCATTAGAGAGATATGGTTGGAGGATGACATAGATTGGGACCAGAATATGAAAGGCCACATGACACTTGAGAGAGCTACAAAGTTAGGTAATGTTGGGTCTTGATTTGTTTAATAAATGGCGACGAAAACTCTCAACCACTTCTGCATGGGTGCCTTTGAGTGCTTTCTCAGATTCGGTTAATAATGGATCCATTCAGCTCGTCTATGCCCCCAGCTACTTACTGGTGTACAACTAAACAGCACGACGACAGAACAGTAAATAATTTCATAGTGAGAACTAACAACTGGTTTTCAAATGTTTTAAGAGAGGACGTGAATACAACGTGGATGAAAATCTACTGTTAGGTTTGGTGAGAAAAGTTAGAAAAATGTGTACTTTTACATGAAGGCTTGAAAGCGTCTTGGCAACTGAAAAAGATAGTAATGCAACGGGGCTGTAGTGATGCGATAGTTGTGGAATTATCCCAATCTCTAAGTCAGGAGATGCAGGTTCAACCTCCAATTGCTGTAGAATTATGTAATAACATATTTGATTTGGAAAATATCTGCTCAGAGATAAAAAAACAAAGTTGCTGGAAAAGCTCAGCAGGTCTGGCAGCATCTATGAAGGAGAAAACAGAGTTAACGTTTCGGGTCCGGTGACCCTTCCACAGAACTGATGTTGGCTGGGAAAACGTCAGTTTATATGCAGAAAATAAGGAGGTGGGTGGGTTAGGGAGTAAATGATGGGATCGAGTCCAAAGAGAGAGAAAGACAGTTGGGCAGACAAAAGAGTTACTAACGATCAGGCTGGGAGGGTGAATAACTGTCAATGGGGATTGTTAGTGACTAACAACGGGGGTGTGCGATGGCAGGCTATGTGGTAACGAGGCCTGTTGTGTGGGGTGGTGGGGTTGGGACATGGGAGACTTTAGGCCATAAAATTATTGAACTCAATGTAGAGTCCAGAGGGCTGTAGGGTCCCCGAGCAGAAAATGAGATGTTGCTCCTCCAGCTTGCATTAGGCTTCACTGGAACACTGCAGCAAGCCGGAGGCAGAGATGTTGGCTAGGGAGCAGGTGGTGCGTTGAAGTGGAAGGCAACAGGTAGTTCAGGATCTTTTTTGTGAGCAGAATGTAGATGTTCTGCGAAGCAGTCTCCAAGTCTACGCTTCGTTTCCACACTGTAGAGGAGACCACATGTGAGCAGCGATTGCAGTAGACTAGATTCTGGGAAGTGCAGGTGAAGTCTTGCTTCACCTGGAAGGTGCGTTTGGGCCCTTGGATACTGGGGAGGGAGGAGGTAAATGGGCAGGTGTTGCACCTTCGCCACTTACAGGAGAAGGTGTTATTGGGCTGCGGGGAGGAGTTGGGAATGAAGGAAGTGTGAACCAGGGTGTCCCAGAGGGAATGGTCCCTGCAGAAGGCAGACAAGGGAGGAGGGGAATATGTGTCTGGTGGTGGCATCTCGCTGGAGGTGGCGAAAATGGCATCTGCTGATCTTCTGGATGTGGGTGCTGGCGGGATGGTAGGTGAGGTTAAGGGAAACCCTATCGCTGTTGTCGGAGGCAAGAGAAGGGGTGAGGGCGGAAGTGCCAGAGATGGGTTGGACCTGGTTGAGGGCCCTGTCAACAATGGAGCTGGGGAATCCTCGGTTGAGGAAGAAGATGGACATTTTAGAGGCTCCCTTGTCGAAGTTGGCCTTATCTGGGCACATGTGATGGGGACGGAGGAACTGAGAGAATGGAATGGAGTCTTTACAGGAAGTGGGGTGTGATGATGTATCGTCCAGGTAGCTGTGGGGGTAAGTGGGTTTGTATTGGATGTTATTGGCCAGTCTATCCCCAGAAATGGAAACAGATTTATCGAGGAAGGGAAAGGAGGAGTCAGAGATAGACCAGGGGAAAGTGAGGACAGGGTGGAAATTGGAGGCAAAATTGATGAAGTTTTCCAATTCCAGATGAGAGAGGGAAGCAGTCAATGTATCATCAATGTATCGGAGAAAGAGAAGTGGGTGGGGCCAGAATAGGACTGGAACAAGTAATGTTCCACATGTCCCATGAAGAGACAGGCAAAACTAGGGCCCACGCGGATGCCCATGGCAACCCCTCTTCCCTGACGAAAAAGAGATGAGTTCAAAGAAACGTTGTTGAGGGTGCGGACAAGCTCGGCCAAACGGAAGAGGGTGGTGGTGGGTGGGGATGGTTCAGGTCTTTGCTCCAGGAAAAAACAGAGAGCCCCAAGACTGTCTTGGTGGGGAATGGACGTGGAAAGGGATTGCACGTCCGTGGTATAGCAAAGGTGACTGAAGCTGGTAAACTGAAAGTTTTGAAACCGGTGCCAGATGAATCTTGGATAAATGTGGGCAGGGATTGGACCGGGGGTTGGGGGTGGCGGGGGTGGAGAGAAGACTGAGTCAAGATATGAAGAGATGAGTTCTGTGGGCATGAGAAGGCTGAAACAATTTGTCTGCCCGGACAGTTCTGTTTGTGGATTTTTGGCAGGAGGTAGAAACAAGTTGTGCAGGATTAGGGGACTATTAGCTTGAAAGTGGAGGGGGTGGACGGTAGATCATTGAATGAAATTAGGTCAATATCTGTAGTGGATACAATGGCCTGATATGCCATGTTGGGGTCATGGTCCAGGGAAAGGCTGGAGCATGTATCTGAGTGTTGGCACTCAGCCTCTGCAAGGTCGAGGTCAGGGCTCCAGACTACAACAGCACCACCCTGATCGACAGGCTTAAATGGCAAAGTCAGGGTTAGATCTGAGTGCACTGAGTGCAGTCAGTTTGGAGGGAGATAGGTTGGATTTGGTGAGAGGGGCAGTGAAATTGAGGCAACTAATGTCACATCGACAGTTCTCAATGAAAAGGTCAAGTGTAGATAAAAGGCCAGAAGCAGGGGTCCAGGTGGAGGGACAGTGTTGGAACTGGGTGAAGGGGTCTGTAGGACGGGGAGAAGACTCTTGTCCAAAACAAATGAGCATGGAGGCGAAGACGGCGGAAGAAGAGTTTGGCATTATGTCGTACCCGAAATTCGTTAAGGTGTGGATGTGGAGGAATAAAGCTGAGGCCTTTGCTGAGTACAGAGCATTCAGCATCGGAGAGCAGAAGGTTAGGAGGGATGGTGAATACCCGACAAGAGGTGGAGAGGTTGGGGGATGGAATAGAGTCAGACGGAATGTGAGGAGAGGAAGGTTCAGAGGACTGTGGGTATTTTTGAGTTGTTGCTCAGAAATAGTCGTCTCTGAGCAGATTATTTAAAGAAAGATATCCTGTTTATGAAAGAAAACAAAAGACGGCATAGATTTGAAGTGATGTGCAAATGAAGCCGTAGTTATTTGAGAAAGATAACATTTTCACATTGTGAGTCGTTAGAATGTAGCACGCATTGTCTAGAAATGCCATGAAGTCAGATTCAATTGAGGCATGCAAGAAGGCATTTTATGATTATTTAGACAGAAAAGGTGTGCATAGATGTCGGAAATAAAGCAGGAGATTGGCACTAACTAATAGAATCAGTGCAGGTGCAATAAATGGCCTCTTCCTGTACCATAACAATTTTGTGCCTCTGTTTTGTAGCATAATATTTCATTATTTTAGTTTATTGATTCATTGAAAGTGGGTATTGCTGGCTAAGCTATCATTTATTGCTCTCATCAATCTTCCTTGTTGAGATGCTTCCACGTGTTTTTGGATGCCTCGGTGATGTTAAGAAGGGAATTCTAAGGTTTTGACGCACTGACAATGAAGAAATGGAACGAAAGTTCCAAGTCAGGATCGTGGTTGACTTGAAGCAGAAGTTGCAAGTGACAACGTCCCAATGTGTTTGCTGCCCTTCTTCATGTCGGTGGTAGTGGGCTTGCAAGGTACTGTTAAAAGAGGTTTGTCGAGTTACTGCTGTGTATCTTACGGATGTTGCACGCTTCTACCTGTGTGTTAGTTGTGAAGAAAGTGAATGGTGGACAGTGTGCCAATTGAGCAGACTCCGAACTTTCACGGGCTGCACTTGTCCAGGCAAGAGGGGAGTATCCTGTCATACTCCTGTTTTGTGTCTCGTAAACTGTAGGTGGAGACTGGAGCAATAGGGGTGAGATAATCACCGCAGCATTCCGAGTTTTTGAACTGCTCTTCAAGCCATTGTGTTTAGCTGACGGGTCGAGTTCACTTTCTGATCAATAGTTACTCGTTGAGTATTCAGCAGTGCCATTGACCATGAAAGGGTAAAGCTAAGAATTTCCTTGTCAGAAACGGTGATTGCTTAGCACTTAAATGTTAGATGCCATTTTGAGCTCAAGCCTAGATGTTGTTCAAGTATGATTAGCTTAGTGCCACTGATTGATCAGTTTCTGAGAAGTTGAGAATGATATTTTACCTTGAGCAGTCATGAAAAAATATTACCATTCATCATCCGATGAACGACACAAGGTCATTTATGACTGGCTTGAAGATTAATGGGCTTTGGAGATGATCTTGAGGAACTCAGGCAGTGATCACTAGGAGCTGAAATGGCTGACCTGAGGAAGGGTCATTGGACCCGAAATGTTATCTGATTTTTCTTGACAGATGCTGCCAGACCTGCTAAGATTTTCCAGCAACCTCTGTTTTTGTAAATGTTATTAAAGTGCTTCACTTGGTGAGATAAGAAACTTTGCACGTTAGAATCTCCGTTTCAAGCAACCATTTAAAAAAAATCTGTTCCAATGTCTTAAGAATGTATAGGCTAAGTGGATTGACTGTGGGATATGCAGTGTTACAGATGTAGGGTTGAGGCTGGTTCCAGATTGGGATGCTCTTTGAAAGGTCAACGTGGATCCAATGGGCTGAATGGACTGCTTCCACACTGTAGGGATTCTTTGCTGCTATGAATTGCAACTGCCGTTTTGCTGGGGCTGCACGATGACTTCCTCACTCAAATATTGCCATGAGATAAAGTGCAGTCACGCTCACCTCTCACCTGCTGTTCAGCTCCTTTTTTCACCTTTAAAGTAAAGCTCAAATTAGGTCATCAATCGAGTGGCCCTTGTAAATCTGAAACTCAAGACAGTGAATCGACTGTTCCTTTGCCAATGCCACTTGGTAGAGCCAGTGATAACCCCCTCAATGGTGTTGCTGATATTTGAAGCAGACACAAAATGTGCTGAGATGGTCCTTTCTGTTGTTAATAGGACATGACTGGCTGTGTTCCACGTGGTTGGATGGTAATTTTGTAACTACTGTAGTAACATAGTCAGGGTGCACCTACTTCTAGAGTACAAGTCTTCCACACAATTGCTGGAATGCTGTCAAGAGTCACAGTCTAACTGATAGGGGCCAATTCTAAGGAGGATCCATAAATATCCCTGTCCTCAAACATGAGGGAATCCAGCACTTTTCTTACTACAAAAGAACGTTCTCAAGCATTTTCATCATTTTCGAATAGCTCTGGAGTATGACCTGGAGTTTTTGTCAAAATATTTTTTCCCGCTTTAATACTTGAATGCAGGGTATGAAGATTTGAACGTTTTCAGACAGTTTAACCAACTTTGTATATAAATTACTTCAGAAAACTGTACATGCTTCACGTATGTAATTTTTACTGTGTTGAACACTATAAATGAAACTGGGGAAAACAAACTTAATTTGGTCCGAATGAAAGATGTCGTGTGAGGACAACATGGATAATATTTGCATAAGTTCTGAGGAAAGAACAAACGTTCCCAGTGGTTCATGGGCGTGAGAGACGAAGAGTGAAATTTATTACAAGACAAGAAAAATGAATCACATGGCCAATAATACACTGGTAGAATAACTGAGGATTGTGGATATCTGAATACTGTAAAATTCATTGTTTAATTGGAAGATGGACAAATGGGTAGTTCTCATTGAACGACTTTTGGTGACGGAAAGCCAGTAGAAAACAATTAGACATGGATTATAAATTGAATTATGTTAATTAGACCAATGATTTATGCAGATTCCATGGGTCTCTTATTATATAATTTCTTCCATGGCATAATCCCGAATCCTAAGCCATGATCAATTTTTGCAATTCCTTGGTAAAGACATTTTCAGTTATGGCTCAAAAATGCACAATGTTGAAAGAGCATCTAACTGCAAAGTTTAATTGTACAACAATAAATCTAACTATCAACGTTGATTTCAGGTCTTCCTGCTTTAAGAATTGAACAGTATTTTGATTGGTCGAATTTCAATATGTAGGCATTAACTAGTCACAGGCTGAAATGAGACGAGGGATCCGGACAGCTTGTCCACTAACCAGACAACATCACGTCTGATCAGACGCAGAGTGTAATTGGATAGCAAGCAGCTCGGCAGCCTTTATTCACGAATTCACGGCTTCAGACAAGCATGGGAGGTTTACACGAAATGGAGCAAGCGATAGGTAAAACGTTAGTATTAACTAAATCACAGTTGTGTCACATTTAAAATGATTTGATCTAACTGTGAAGAGGAGAATAGATGCTGTCGCAAGATTCGAAACAAGACGAATGTTTAACGCTGGAAATGAGATATAAAAGATATTGGCTGCAAAATTTTCAATTATTGTGCTGTGTTCTCTTCTCCTGGAATTTAGTGTTGGCGCAGATTCGTTACACGATTCCAGAAGAACCGCAACTGAGCACCTTTGTTGGGAATATTGCTGAGGATTTGGGTTTAGATGTAAGACGGCTCTCGGCTCGTAATTTCCGGATTGCACCCGGGCCAAGAAAACAATATGTGGATATAAATTTAAACACTGGCGTTTTATTTATGAAGAAAACAATTGATAGAGAAGAGATTTGTGGCACGAGCTTGAGTTGCGTGCTAAACTTGGACGGTTTACTCGAAAATCCCTTAAAGCTGTGCCAGGTTGCAGTGGAGATTCTGGATGTAAATGACAACGCTCCCGCTTTCCCACAGAGACAGCTCCGCTTTGAAATCTCGGAGCTTTCTATGCCGGGAACACGCTACCCACTCGAGTCCGCGCACGATCCGGACGTTGGAACCAACTCCGTGCAAATCTATGAGCTCCTTCCGAACGATTATTTTATTCTCGATGTGCAAATGCGCGATAGAGAAAAATTGCCAGTATTGGAGCTGCAGAGTTCCTTAGATCGAGAAAAGGAATCTAGCCACAGTCTAACGTTGGTAGCCAAGGACGGTGGTGTCCCAGTGAGATCAGGCGCAGTTCAAATGACAATCAAAGTAAAGGATACAAACGATAATGCCCCTGTATTTTTTCAGTCAGTTTATTGAGTCAGCCTATTGGAAACTGCACCCACAGGAACGCAGGTAATTATCTTAAATGCCACTGACTTGGACGATGGTCCCAATGTAGAGATAACCTACTCGCTGAGTAGCCACACTTCAGCTAGGGCTCAGCAGTTGTTTGATGTGGACTCCAAAGCTGGCGAGATCAAAGTTAAAGGGGAGCTGGACTATGAAGAAAACGCAGCTTTTGCCATTAACGTACAAGCTATTGACGGGGGTGGGGTGGGGTGGGGGGGCACTGACGCAGTGCCAGCGCACTGTGATGTTCTGGTGAATATTATCGATGTGAGTGATAACCCTCCTGAGGTGACGTTGACGTCTCTGTCTCACGCAGTTTCAGAAGATGCTCCAGTTGGGACTGTAGTTGCTCTGTTCAGTGCAGCAGATAAAGATTCGGGCAGAAACGGGGAGGTAAGTTGTCAAGTTTCAAAGAAACTAGCGTTTAAACTGGATTCTTCTTTAAAGAATTATTATGGCATACTCGTTCATCATCCACTCGATAGAGAAGATACCTCCAATTATGATGTTACTATAACATGCACGGATGCAGGAAGTCTTCCTCTTACATCCAAGAAAACTATTCGGGTAGAGATTTCCAATATAAATGACAACACACCACGGTTCACGCAATCTTCCTACACGGCAGACATCGTGGAGAATGATATTATTGGCGCTTCCATAATTTCCATCGCAGCCTTTGATCCAGATATGGGCTTAAACGCTCATCTTAAATATTTAATCCTGGAGACTCAGGTTCACAACACCTCGGTATCCACTTACGTCTCTATTAACTCAGAAACTGGTGTAATATTCGCTCAGAAATCTTTTGACTACGAGAAACTGAAAAACTTTCAAATCCAAGCGCAGATCATGGACTCTGGAATACGACCACTCGCGAGTAATGTTAGAGTAAATATTATTATCCTTGATCAGAACGACAATGTTCCAACTTTTATACAACCCTTAGCCGAATTTGGGTCAACAGTAGTAGACGCGATATCCAGATTTGTTGAGCCTGGCTATTTGGTTACCAAGGTGTCCGCCACTGATACTGACCCCGGTCAGAACGCGTCAGTTCTCACCTTTCTTACTCGATTTTTCAGGCGAGCCAGAATAACCTCTTTACTATTTCACCAGACACCGGAGAGATTTGGACAATCCGTCATCTTGCAAACGAAGATGCCTCTCAGCAAAGTTTGATAATTGTTACAAAAGATAATGGAACACCATCACTTTCTGCCACAGTGACCCTCATCTTATCTGTGATAGGCGGTGAAGCAGAATCTTTCCCCAGTGTAAGTGACTCGTCTGAAGACTTCGGGTTCACTGCTGATTTGAACCTTTCCTTGGTCATCGCATTAGGAGGAATTTCTGTCAGTTTTTTCGTGATTTTAATAATCCTCGCTGTGAAGGTTCATAAAAGCAGGAATGCTTTCAGTAATCATCACTGTTCCTTCGGTGTTTGTAGTTGCATCCAAACAAGATACAAACGGAATGATATTCAAAAGGCCAGTAGAAACCTTCAGATACCCTCGAATTATGTTGATATTTTCTTGGGAGATCCACTCTCTCAGAGTTTCCGCTATGAGTCATGCTCAAGATTACAATCAGCAAGGAGAGAATTCAAAACGCCACAAAACAATGACGGACAAGAATGGCGTCAGGAATGAGTCAATTAGAAGTGAAAGCACGGAAATGGATGAACCTGAAAATTACAGCAACTCTGTAATCAAAGCGGTGAGGGCAACTTCATGCACGCTGAAATGAATAGGATAGAAGTAATGGCTTAAATAGATTGTTCACAGTTTGCTACATTGTTTGCAAGTTCTCTCAACTGCGTAAATTAGAATGGCATCATGATGATAAATTAACAAACCTTGCTCAAGATTACATTGTACGGCAGTGTTTGAAAGCCTGAACCAACGGGAATTTACTCAATATGCTGGAATTTCTGACTTTGTTCCACAAATTCGAATCTTTGAAATGTAAATATCGCCTAATGAACACAATACTGTACAAGTATGTTTCTGTTTTCCTGGAAATAGAATAGTGGTTCTTCGAAACATGTCCTAGAAACAGTTAGTTAGTTTGTCACGGTTTCAGATATATTGTTCTAACAAACTCATACCAGCTCGTTTCTGATTGTAAATTGATCAGGTTGTCTTATTTTATTGGGCTTCACACAAATTGAATAAAACTGACTTTAGATCAACTCAATCTTTGAAAAACATTAGTTTGGAAGCATTTTTGTCAACGGATCTAGGATCATATTTCCTTGAAATAGCATTTCTTACCAGGAAATGGAGATATGTTCACACGTGGAAAAAAAAACTGTTTGAAAGGAGTTGCAGGTGAGACCATTATCCAACTCTCACCACGGTCTTTGATTCCATTTCTCTCTGGAGTAACGGTTGGTATTATCTGGCCCTTTTTCACAGAAAAAGGCATGATAATAACGTCCAATTAATCTGAGCAGAATTCAAGGCCCTGAGTGAGAGCAAAATGGGATGCGTGGTTGTAGAATATGGCAATCGTCATTTCAAGTTCGATAAGTCGATACCCTCATGTTAAAATCGCCATCAAACTTTGCATAACTAAGATAACGATGAGTATTGAGAGCATCACTTTTAAGTTTGGTATATCATGACAATATAAGCATAATGTAATGTCATTTTGAATTTTCAACATCGTTTCAAGTTCAACAAAATAAAACAGTCCAAGGATAAGTAATCAATTTGATGTTTTAAAATGGAAAAAATGTACTGATGATGATGAACCATCCACCTCCAAAATTCAGGGAATAATTCTGAATCAAGCAGAGAACAGTCCAAGTTTTGTCTAAAATCAAGGGTATGCTGAGGGCTTGTTTCTAAATCATAAACTGCACGATAAAAGTATAATTCTTTAAGAGTTATCTAATTGCATAAGTTATTGATAGCTTAGGTTTCTAGTGTAAATTTGATAACAGTTTAGAGGCAAGCTTAGAGCTAGAATTAAAGAATCAAGGAATTAGTGGCAAAATAAAAGAATAATTGAGCTGGTTTCAGAAGTCAGACATCGGTGATTTTTCTTTTACTGGACGAGGCAACATAATCAATTTACTATGCTATAATACTCAAATAACTTCAATATAACGTAGCCAGAACTGCTGCGTTGACAGCGGATACCTAAAAAGTAACAGTTGTCTTCATCTCTTCGAGGGAAGAGCTCCGTACTTGCACAGTTATGTGTATATTCAGAATTCTTTACAAGTTGGTTGCATTTAAACAATTAGAGTGTGTGAAACAAAGTCAACACTTCCTATGTGTTTAAGTTTTGGAAGTGGCAATAAAATCTTCTGGCACATTTTTTGTGTATCCTTTTTACTAAATACTTTATTTATTTTTTCTAAGTCATATTGAGACACCAGAGTCTTTAGTAAACTACTTTTTCCAGTGACCATTAGAGGAGAGCATAGATAGTGAGTTCACAGAAAGTGACTATTTTCAGTGTTCTTTTTAAAAATTGAAACAATTCTTAACTGTATGGAATGCATTTAATGTGGAGAGAAATAAGCTCTAACATATATGATCGAATAAAGAAGTAAGAAAACTGGACAGATCTATTTATCTGTTCAGAGAATGTGGGCATTTCTGGCTAGGTCAGTATTTCTTATTTTCCAAAACTCAGTTAAAAGTCAACAACATGAATGTGGGTCTGGAGTTACATGTAGGCATGACCAGGAAAGGGCAGCAGAATTCCTACCCTAACGGACATGAATGAGCCAGCCAGTCTTTTTTTAAGAAATAATTCTCAGAGATTCCACGGTGATCATGAGACTGGTTTGTAATTCCAGGTTTCCATGAAAGTACGAATTAGTACCAAGTTGCTTGTCCTGTGACATTATCACTACAACTTTTATTGCTGCTATATATCATGCACAGAAATAACCAAGGCAACTTAAAAGGTAATAGCAAAAATAGAAATTTCTGGAAAATCTTCGCAGGTCTGGCAGCATCTGTGGAGAGAAATCAGAGTTAACATTTCAGATCCAGTGGCCCCTCTTCAGAACGGAAGAAGCATCTTCTTAACTATGATTTCTCTGCAGAGATTATGCCAGACCTGCAGAGATCTTCCAGCATTTTCTGTTTTTATTTTTGTTACTGATTTCCAGCATCTGCAGTTTTTTCTCCTTTTTTCAATGGAAGATAATAATATAGCAAATATAGAAGCAAAGTGAAGTTCAAGGATTTTGAAGCTATTAGTTTTACATAATGCAAATGAATTTATGCCTAGCTCAGGTATATCAATAGTTGCATTGACAATAGTACTGTGCCTGACCTATAATGTCAAAGGTGACAGTAATGATTGTAGTCTTTGTGGTTGTGTGTGGTCGAATATTTTAAGAAGCTATGCATATGTTTCCCTTTAGTAAAGAGTATGTCGATGCATGCATTTATAATACAAAATGGTAGTGATGAAAATAAGCAAACTACTTAATTGGATCTGAGACTGACAGTGGGAAGGCGTGTGTGGCACACAGTGTTAAGGTTATGTTTTCAATGATCAAGATGGTTTTGAGTTGACAACGCACATTTATTCACAAATTGAAGGAAATTCCTGGGAAAGAAAAACGTATCTTATTTAAGTGTTTAAATTTGCACTTATCAGGACATTTGGCAAGAATATTGTGACCATCTTTTGACCTTAGGACGTTTACTTTCCCTTCTTTTGTGAAAGGAAGTTGAGACAGAGGTGATGCGTGGTCTGCTTCCAGCCAATAAAGTAGAGAGCTTGTGAGGCCTTGGTCTTTTTTTCCAAAGTTAGAAGCTACTATGCATCTCTCACTGTTACAGCCAAATGTTTGAACTCCCTCTCCCTCTCTCTCTTTCTCTCTGAATTTTCTCTTGATGTTCTTTCCTCCGGGACTGGAGAATTGCATGTGAGACAATCTATTTTACTGAATTTACCTTTGCCAAAGGTGAGTTTATATGATGTTACTGTATTGGAACAGTTGTTGTTTCATAGTTTTATAAACTATAATTCTGTGAAGATTTCCAATCAAATTAAATTGTTCCACTTCTTCTTTATTTTGTTTGTGTTTTAACTAGAGTGTAAGAACAAAGTGTGTTTTGCTTCAAACGTTTGACCAATTGAATTGCATCCAGAACACAATGTCTTACACTTGCCTTTAAAATAAGAAAATCTCGGGGTCGAGGCGGTCTTCTTAATATGTTTGGAGGTTTTCTTTTTTGGTTCATAACAATAGAAATTCAGTATTGCTGATTTATATGACATGTCTTAATTCATCACAAGTTGTTTTGTAGCTGACGTGGCACAAAGGTATTATATGTAACTCTTCCCTGGAAAGCTTGGGTTCAGATCCCGCCTCTGAAGAGGCACGTCATGACATATCTGAGCAGCTAGATTGAATGTATTTACAGTTAATTTTTTCATTGGAGCTAGCTCTTGTGAAGCAATGGTTATTTCCCTTCGTCTGAGCCAGGAGACCTAGCTTATCTGCCACGTGCTCTAGACATGTATTGTAACGTATGAGAAGATTTTGTTTTGAAATATCCATGAATTCAAAGGGAAAGAATCAGTCTGCTGTTTAGGAGATTGGCTGGCAAGTGGATTCTGATTGGTAGAGGCTGAACCATGAGAAATGCATCCATTAATGCTGGTTGGTAGTTAATAAGCCGATTTCATTCAATTTTAACTCGGGCAAGTTGTGTTCATTGGTGAGAGTATTACTTTGAGAAATGAACCAGCGAATGACTTTCATCTATTTCCTTATGTTGAAACAGGTGTCGTGCGTGTGCATGCTCTTTCTGCCTGAAAACATCGGGGCTCGAACCATTAATAAATGTAGCTCCAGCAGACAAAAGTGTATCACTCTTCAAGAATAAATGACAATCCTCAATGTTTTGTCAGTTTTATTCGTCTCACAACCAGCTACACCCAGCAAAAATTATTTAATTGCATGAATACATCTAATGTTAGAAACTGTGTTCCAGGTTTCGCAAGCATGCACTGGTTAAGTGTGGTCAGTAACTTGCTTGTTGCATACAGAAAATGGAACATTTTGTTTGATGTGATCCACGAGGCTATTGAGCATACGGCATATATGCCTTACATCACGCCAGAACTGAACTTCATATACCAAGTAATCATTTGTGTGATGGGTAAAACATATTTTTAGCTGGATGGCAGGACCTTCTTACCAATAAAAAGCCACTCATGTTGCTCCAATATATTAGCAACATTAAACCTCTCGCTTCACCTGTTTCTCCTTTTATTTTCAGATGCTTTACTTTTCCAAGATAATCCTCGGAGGTGTACTCTCCGCTATTCAAGAAAAATAAACTGTCTACCTTATGGGCATTTCATGAGGTTGTGCGTCATAAAGCAGGAACTTATCTAGTGTTAGGTATTTTTATTTCACCCTGGCCACAGGTGAAGGGCCATGTGAGTCAAGAATAGCTTGTATGGTTTCTTATTCAAGAAGGACAGCAGAGAGAGGCCAGATAATTAGATAGCCATTAGACTGAGGTCAATCATAGGGCAATTATTGGAAAAACCTCTGAGGGACTCTAATTTTTCAGGGATATCAGCACGGATTTCTTAGAGGGAGATCCTATCCGTCTCATTTAATTGAGGTTTTGAAACGATGAGTAAATATATTGATGAGCATAGTTCAATTGATGTGATGCACATGGACTCCGTTGAGGCCCTTGACAAGGTTCCGAATGGAAGTCTGGTCCCAAAGATAAGAGCTCATGGAATCGAAGAAAAGTTGGTACATTGGATCCAAATTTGTCTTGCAAATAGGAGACAAAGCGTAATGGTGAAAGACAGGTCTTGTGCTGGAAAACTTTGACCAGTGGTGTGCCACTACGATCGGTGTTTTTTTTATGTAATTAATGACCTGGATGGGAATGTTGAAGTTATAATTTGCAAGTTTTCTGATGTCACGAAAATTGTTGTGTTGTTGATTGTGAGGAGGATAGTCTCAGGCTACAACCTGATATTCATCAGCAGGTAAATTGGTCCGAGCAATGGTAGATGGAATTCGATCCTCATAAGTGTGAAGTGGTGCATTTTAGGATGTCCATTAAGTGAAGGATATAGGCAATGAATATTAGGTCCCTGCAGAGTACTGAGGAGCTAAAAGATCTTAGTGTACAAGTCCATTGATTCCTGGAAGTGTCAGCGGATATATAGAGGGGGTTGAAGAAGGCATTCAGGATGCATGCCTTCATTGACAAGAAGGAAGCAGAATAAGATTCTATATTCAGAGCTCCTCTATTCCTTTTCGTTCTTCCCCCTTTTTTTGAAACTTCTGTCTTCAACTTATCAGACACGAATGAAGGAGACCGAGCCTGAGAAACCATCCCCATTTGAGGCCCAGAGGCGAGTCCATGGGAGTGGAGAGTGCAATCAAGTTTTGGAGGTGAGTTCTTGGGGGCAGCGAGTCCAGCAAATTTTGGAGGTGAATCCATGGGAATGGAGAGTCCAGGCAAGTCTCAAATGCGAGACCCATGCCAAGCCAGCGTGGGGGCGGCAAGTTCAGGCGGACCCCAAGGACTTGAAATCGAGGCCTTTTCAGAAAGAAACCTCTATTCCTTGTTCTAATGATGAAATTTTAATTATGAATCTCTGTACAAGTCTGTTACAAACACTGGTATTCTGTACCGATATATCCTGTACAGAAGGTGGCACCGAATTGATGACATTATGAACATTTCACTGCAATGATTCGAGTGAAGATAAAGGTTGTTCTTTTCTACTCAGTTCTATTCTATTAGCCATGTCAGAGAAAGCCGGAGCAAGGAAGTCTCATTTCAACACGATACAACATTGGTGAGGTTACAGGTTGGATACTGCGCATAGTTATGGTCGCCATACTATCATAAGTTCTTGAGTGTAATGAAAAAGTTGTTGCATGGCTAGTGATATATTGCAAATGAGGAGAGACTGGATAGGCAGGGTTTGTTTTCCTTGGAATAGAACAGGGTTGGTGGTGGGGATCTGATTGATGTCCAAACGTTATGAGAGGCATAGACAGGATAATTGTGAGAACCTTTTAACCGTGTCAGGCATGCCGCATACCAGAGGGCATAAGTTTATGGTGAGGATTACGTTTAGAGGAATCTGAGGAAACATTTATTCATCCAGAGTGTGGTAGAAATATGGAACACGCTTTCTGACAGGGCAGTGGAAGCAAGTCATTTTGCAACATTTTAGAAGTGTCTGATGTTCACTTAAATGCCAGGGCATAGTAGGCTATGGACGAAGTGCAGAAACAATTGAATGATATAATTGGTGATTGTTGGTTGGCATAGGTATGGTGGGCTTAATGGCCTGTTTCTGTCCTTTACAAGTCTTGGACTCAAAGGGTAGCAATTATTCTACATGGCAGCTTTGACATTTTGCGTTGTAGCATCCAATTAGCACAATAAGAAAATCACTGCAGCTCTACTTACAAGATTACCAATTAGATCACCTAATGTATGTCTCTGTAGGAATCGCAATATGTAGTCTGGTCGGTGATGGTCAGTTTGCTGGACAATCCTCTGACAATTACTCAGCTAGACAATGAGGAAAGGTAGACCATTTAACTGCTATATCTGAAACGTAAGTTCAATGCAGAATGGAGGTAACTGAGATTTGTGAGTAAATTCTTACACGCATGCGCAGGATCATACGTAGCAAGCATATTATAAATATACTGGAAAAAATGCAAAATATTGTCAGCCCTGAACACACATGCAGTTTAAATGTTGGATTTCCTCTAGAATTTGTATTATTATGATATGTACTAATGAGCACAAGATATAAACTTTGAAAAAACCATATCTTCTTACATGCAGTACTTAAGTGCAATAATACAAAACGACAATTGATTGGGTATTTGATGCAGACATTACAGTTTGAGAAAGGCTTGGGCACTTTAAAAAAATGTTTCTCTGGGCTTCTCAGACAAAAAAGCAGGATTATAGACGTCATTGTACAGTAGTTTTTTCTTTGCCTCTCTTCATTAACAGGATGACGGCATTGCTGCTAGGCAGCATTTGTTGCCCTTCCCTAATTGCCCAGAGGGCAGTTCAGAGTCAACCCAAATGCTGTGCTTCTGGAGTCACATGTAGGCCAGGCCAGGTAAGGAAGGCATTTTCCTTCCCTAAAGGACATTGGTGACCCAGGTGTGTTCTTCCCAACAATTAACAATGGACTCACGGTCATCATTAGAGTCTTAATTCCAGATCTTTTATTGAATTCAAATTCCACTATCTGCCGGGGAAGGGTTTGAGATCGGGTTCCCAGAATGCCATCTGTATCTCTGGATTATCAGTCCAGCAATAAAGCCATGAGGCCATCTCCTCCCCGGCTACCAGTTGGCTAGAATCATAGAAGAAATAACTTAATTTTTCCTCAACAAGGAGTGAAAGCTGAAGGCACTTTGGAATTTTGGATTCAATGACATATTATTTTTAATGGAACCAATCAGTTATGATTGATCCATGGATTCATAATAATTTATTTTGAGATTTATATTATTCTACATTCTACAAAATATGACCATGAACCTGCTCTTGAATACTGCAAGAGAGATTTTTTTAATATAATTTGTGGCAGGCACTTTCAAAATAGCAACAGAAAAACTGGATTTCAGTTATAATTGGGCATAGATAAACCTGAGGGACGGCATTGTTTATAGGTTTCCATCTTTAAAGAAAGAACTTTATTTCGATTGTATGAATTTAGATATGACACTGTTCAATGATCAGAAGCTGAGGTCTGATTGTGAATCTGAACTGCCCTCTTCACTACCCAGACACCATCAGGGTCGATCGGACGGACAGTAAATTTGGATAATGAGACACTCGTTAAGATTTGTTCACGGAACCATTGATTTAGAAAAGGCAAAACAGAAGATTTAAATGAAATTAGTCAGTCGCATCGTGAACGATACAAGTATTTGCTATATCCCTTTTTATTTGTTCCGTTGAGAGGCTGTTCAGGTGAGAGGATCATTCTTGGTACCAAACGTTCTGAATCAAACAGAATGTCTCATACTGGAAATGAGATACAAAATTGTGGGTTGATAAAATGCCATTTATTTCACTTTGTGTTCTCCCTGTGGAGTCATGTGTTTATGCACATTCGTTACTTAATTCCTGAAGAACTGTAACAGGGTGTCTTTATCGGGAATATTGCTGTGGTTTTAAGTTTAAATGTAAAGCAGTTCTTGGCTCATTTCTTCCGTATTGTGCCCGTATCCAGGAACAAAATAAGGCATGAATTTTAACACCAGCACTTTATTCGTGAAAGAAACAAACGACAGCAAAGAGAGAGCTTGAGTTGTTTTTACTTTTACCTTGGGCGGTTAGCTTGGAACTCCAGTAGCGCTGTATCGATTTGCAGTGGAGATTCTCGACGCAAAAGACAGTGCTCCCAGTTTCCCAAAGAGTCAATGCTGCCAAGAAAAGTCAGAGCATTCAACGTGAGAAACGCACTTTTCAGTCGTATTTGAACATGATCCGATGTCGAACCAATTCCATGTAAACCTATGAGCTTCTTCTGAACGATTATTTTACCCTCGATGTGCAGATAAGCAATGAAGAAGGAAACCTACCTGTTTTGGTGCTGCAGTATTTCTTGCAGCGAGAAACGGAATGCAACAACTGTTTAACTTTAATAACCAAGAACAGCAGCATTCCCGTGAAGCTAGGAGCGTTTCGAGTTCTAATTGTGATAATGACAATGTTCCTGTCTTTTCTGAGCTAGTTTATACAGTCCGTCAATTAGAGCCTGCACGCGGAGGAGCGCACGTAATCGTATTGGATAACATTGAATCGGACAATGGTCCTCATGGAGAGATAACATGGTCTCTGTAGCGACACTTCAGCTGGAGCTCAGGAAATACTAAACGTGCATTTGAAGTAAAATTGAAAGGCGGGTGGTGCTATGAAAATTACAGATAGATTGATATTAAAATGAAAGTGATCGACAAAGGTTACGAGCCAATATCTGGGTACTGCGTTGTCCTTGTGAATAATGAAGTGAATGATGACTCACGTGAAGTAATGTTGAGGAGTTTGTCTCGGATAATTTCAGGAGATACTCTAGTTGCGTTCGTAGTCGGTCTGTTCATTGTTGAAGATAAAGATTCAGTGAGAATTGGACAGTTACAATGTCAAATTTCAAATAAACTTCTCCTTAAACTAGACTCTTCTTTGGAGAATTGTTATGGGATACTTGTTGATCATCTGTTGGATAGCGAAGGCGCCTTCATTTGTGACGTCACTATAATACGCACGGATAAAGGAAATCCACTTTATGTCAAAAATAGACGTTTCTGATATAAATGACATTGAGCCATGTTTCAAGCAGTCTTTATATACAGTCGGCATCTTGGAAAATGATCTTATTGGTGATTCTATGTTTTCCATTACAGCCTATGATCCAGATTTTGGAACAAATGTGTGACTGAAATATTCTATCCAACAAGCTCAGTTCAGAACGCCCGGTAATTATTCACATCTCTATCAACACTAATGCTGGTATCATATTCACGAGGGGTAGTACAGTTAATAAATCATACAATCCCCACATTGTGGCAGCAGACCATTCAGCACATCGAGTCCACCCAGACCCATTCCCTGTTCTTCCCCTGCATTTCCCACCTTAGACACTATGGGCAATTTAGCATGATCAATCCACCTAACCTGCACATCTTTGGACTGGGAGGAAACCGACATTGACACGGGGAGAATGTGCAAACTCCACACCCACAGTTGCCCAAGACTGGAATCAAACTCAGGTCCCTGGCGCTGTGAGGCAGCAGTGCTATCCACTGAGCCACCACGCTGCCTTAAGATGCCTCGAGGCAAAAGTAAAATACAGCGGATCACCGTCATTTTCTGCCACGGAAACCATATTCTTATTGGCAGCAGACATTGACTTTAAAACATTCTCCGCCATCAGTGGTTCGTCTAAAGACTCTTAGTGTACTCTTGATCCGAGCCTTTCACTTGGTTATCGCATTGGAGTAACTTCTGTCATTTTTCTTGTAATTTTAAGTATCCTCGTCATGAATGTTCATAAAAACACAAATGGTTTGAATGCTCAATACTATTCCATGGAGTGCTGCTGTTACCTTGAACCCCGGTGCTTACTGACTAGAACTCAGAAAGCCAGTTAGGTATTCGATGGTGACCCACTTTCTCAAAGTTTTTGCTCTGATTCATATTCTACATTACAGTCGCCAAAGAGAGATATTATAACTGCCAACACGTGCATAACACCCACAGATAGGAAGTTTGTTCAGATTTAATGTATCAAGAAGAAACCCAAGAGAACGATTAGCTTTGAAATTAATTAATTTCAACAACACTGTAACCACTAAGGTGAGGAACTTTTGAATGGATAATAAGGTGTTCATACCTTTGCTTGGATGTGCAAACACATCTGGAAAATGTGTGTACGTGAAATTAATTTATCTGGAAATTGATATTAATATCAACATGTAATTAATCTCCACGCCAGTGGCTGGTACTCTTATCTTAAACTGTACAACAGTAATCTTTCAGTAATATGTGTGATTTATTGCCTTTTGCATCTTTATAAACTCATTGGAGTTTATTGAATGTTTGAGAACTGTTGACGTTTCCATTCATGAAACATTTAAATCAAATTGGCCTTTCGGGACCTTTGTACATATACAAATCTGTGCAAGTACAGGGCATTTCGGTTGATAATGGCAGTTATACACAGTGTAATTTTTTGGTTGCAACAGTCTCAGTTGTACAGTTCTAATGGACAACTATCTGTCTGTGTAAGCAAGCTGATAAAGGAATCCCGTGGTATGATGGTAGAGCATTACTTCTGGGGTGCCAAGCCCGTGTTCAATCCCGTCCCCCTCCCACTATCCCAAATTGGAGGCGTCATAGTTCTGTCTTTCGGCTATCCTTACCTTTCTGGATGGACGTGGCCAGTTTTGGGACATGCCATAGAAGGAAGCTTAATAAAAATCTGGAGTCCATCTTGCAGATGTTAGTCAGCGTTGGAACCAAGCATCGAAGTTGGACAGAATGTTTTTTGTGTATGTGGTGTCAGTCCATGAGACTGCATTTTCTTGCATATTTTCTAGTTTCTTGTGCGTTGTTGGAGGTGCAGTTATCCAGGAAAAATGGTATACTTTCAATCACATTCCTGACTTGCCCCTTGTAGTTGGTGGATAGCCTTTGGAGGATCAGGGGATGAGCTACATGGCACAAGATACATAACCTCTGAGATAACAAGCATGGGGCTGGATGAACACAGCAGGTCAAGCAGCATCATAGGAGCAGGAAAACTTGACGTTTCGGGCCTAAACCCTTCATCAGAAATGGGGGAGGGGAAGAGGGTTGTGAAATAAATAGGGAGAGAGGGGGAGGCGGATAGAGGATGGATAGAGGAGAGGATAGGTGGAGAGGAGGCAGACAAGTCGAAGAGGCGGGGATGGAGCAGGTAAAGGTGAGTGTAGGTAGGGGGGTAGGGAGGAGATAGGTCAGTCCAGGGAGGACGGACAGGTCAAGGGGGCGGGATGATGTTAGTAGATAGGAGATGGGGGTGTGGCTTGGGGTGAGAGGAAAAACAGGTTAGGGAGGTGGAGATGAGCTGGGCTGGTTTTGGGATGCGGTTGGGGGAGGGGAGATTTTGAAGCTTGTGAAATCCACATTGATGCTATTGGGCTGCAGGGTTCCCAGGCTGAATATGATTTGCTGTTCCTGCAGCCTTCGGGTGGCATCACTGTGGCATTGCAGGAGGCCAAGGATGGACATGTCATCTGAGGAATGGGAGGGGGAGTTGAAATGGTTTGCGACTGGGAGGTGCAGTTGTTTGTTGCGAACTGAGCGCAGGTGTTCGGCAAAGCGGTCCCCAAGCCTCCTCTTGGTTTCCCCGATGTAGAGGAAGCCACAACGGGTACAGCTAATGGAGAACAATGTTATTTGCGCCTCCACATTTTCTATTCGTCGCTGCAGAACATTGCACGGTCGAATTGCATTTCCACACAAGTACCATAAATGATTTGCCGAGTTCCGAGTTATCACAGTCTCCTCTTGGCCACGCTAACTATCTAATGTCCACATAATTTTGAGTCTCTGATCACTGTACATTTATTAGATTGCCATATACAATTAAACTTCATACAAATGAAACAAAATTCCATTTTAAACAATTCCATATGTGAATAACATTCATTTGGCATTTATTTCAATGTCAACAAGACCTGTGTTTTATGTCATCCAAGTAGCATTTCTGAGCATTGTTGAAGACACTGATTTACCATAAGAAGTGTCACATGCTCATACAATATGTCGGCTTTCTCTCTTGTTTTGAAGCCTAATCAGCACAGATTGAAATCGTGAAACGACTTTGCAAAACCAATACGAGACTTGTAATTAGCACAAGGGTTTGCATAATTGATGCGTCACTGCAAAATTAGTATGACGTTTTTTTTTGATCTATGAATAATATTTCGAATTACATAAGTAAAGCAGCAGAACATTACACTTCACTTACACTGGACTAAAGGTTTCTTTAGGCCTGTGTAATATTTTGTAAGAATGTTTATATTTACATGGTATCCTGTATTAGTGATATATTTATTAGCACTGAGATTGGATTAAAATCTGTGCAGGCGCTTTAAACCACGAAGAGGAATGTCCCTATTTGGAAGATTCTGAAAAAGAATTCTGTCTAACCCAGTCACTCTTTCCAAAGAATCTGGGACATCTGTCATCTAGCCCGTGAAAATTAAAATAGAGAAGCCACTTTCTTCCAAACAGTAGAGCCAAGATTAAAGTCCCTGTATTAGAGCAGAAAGAACACTTTCATCGTGCGATCTTCAAAGCTTTTGAAGATCGAGGCTTGAACTTTTATCGGCTTATGTTTAATTTCTACAACAATTTTACATATTTTCATGAAGGTTAGAAGGAGTGTTTGTAGGCAGGCAAATTAAAACAACATGAGCAGAAGGAAATATAAGTTTTGAACTGCTAATATGTTTCAGCGTTTTTTTATGTGCATTACCGAGTGCCAAAAATTGATTGGTTGTCATTTTCAAACTAGAGGTAAGTATAATGGGAAAACATTTCTCAATCATTAACTGGATGGTACAATTCAGGATCGTGAAGCACAGAAACCCGAAAGTCATAATAACAATGATAGGTAGCACGATAAACTAAAACAGAACAGATCAAAGTGTTCCCCCAAATCTGTACTCAATCAATATATAACACTAATGAATATTTTCGATGCCCATTTCAAGGCAGAAGTGATTTTAGTTCAGGATTTTAAGTATCATAGATTTGATGACTGGTGATAAAGGTGAATGCGAATTAACTTGGCTCCAGATGACTAGTGATTTGAACATGGCATAATAAAGACAACCTATCAAAGTCGTGGGGGCTACCATTGACTGTGGACACAATTGGACTCGCCATGCAAACACAGTGGCTGTCGGAACAGGTCAAAGGCTAAGAATACTACAGTGAGTTACTCACCTCCTGACTCTCCAAAGTCTGTCCACCATCCATAATGCACAAGTCAGGAGTGTGATGGAATACTGCCCACTTGTCTGGATGGGTGAAGTTCCAACAAGACTCAAGATGCAAGAAAAAAAAAGCCTACGTGAATGCGATCACATCAACAACCATCTATTCCCCCCACCACCGATGTCAAGCAGCAGCAGTGTATATTATCTACAAGATACAGTGCAGAAATTCACTAAGGCTTTTAACACAGCACATTTCAAATCTAGAATCACTTCCATCTAGAAGGACAAGAGCAGCAGAAACATGAGAATACCACCTTCAAGTTCCCCTCCAAGCTACACAGCATCCTGACTTGGAAATATATCACCATGCCTTCAGTGTCATTGGGTTAAAATTCTGGAGCTCCTCCGTAAGGAGATTACAAATCTACTCACAATACATGGACTGCAACAGATCAAGAAGTTAGCTCATCACCACCTTCTCAAGACATCTAAGGATGGGCAATAAATGCTGGATAGCCAGTAGTGCACAAGTCCCACGAGTGAATTAGGAAAAAGGACCTGAACATTTTCGGAACTGGAAATCAGAACCATCCTGACAATATTTGATGTGAACTGCTACATTTTACATCGCAACTAACACCTGGTTTACCACACATGTACAAAGGTCTGTACCTGCATGGCTATTTGCACGGCAAGAGTTCCTCACAACATACTGTTTTACATTATGTAGAGTACGTAGAATGAATGACAACTTCTTCATGAATGCTTTCTTGGATTATTACCATTCGTAACCATTCTAAAGCACAAGAAGTCTCGATGGTTAGATAATTAATTTAATTAAGCAGACGTACATGAGAAAATGATGAGTTGTGAGCAGAACAATGATTTTCAGAATCACATGTATTAAAAATAAGAAGGGATTTTGACACATTAGGTTTACTTGCTTTGCATAAGTTAAAAGGTTTGAACGTGCAACATTTGGGAGAAAACGTCAGAAACTGAAGGGAGGCGCATGCTAAACATTGAAATATTAATGCAAAGGAAAGATGTAGCAACGTAGCCAACCGACATGTACTTAAAAGTTAAAAATTGTGAGTCCAAACAAGTAATTATACTGACGCTTTGGAAGTAATTTTATGATTGCTTTTTGAGTATTGCCTTTGATACCGAGAAAAACTATTTTTATTACTTTGGAACTTCAAACGTGACCGTGATGATTATAGTCATTTACAATGAGTACTTTTTAACAACAGTGAATGCATGGTTCACTGTAGAAAGGAGGACAGGAACTTTCGCATTTGCTTGCATTTAAAATATTGAAAGCCATTAGTTAAATGGAAGAAAATGCAGTTCACATATTGTACCTTGTGTAAGATTTTGGAGGAAGTGAGATGTTGTTTCAGCAGATGAATATCGATTTCACGCAAGTTTCGAGACTAAATTATATTTTCTACAGGTCAATGGATGCATGACACAAAGAGTAGAGTTCATTGAATAACAAAAAGCATGCTAACAGGATTAGAACAGTTATTGTTTTGAGTCCAAATGCTGACTTTCAAAACTGAAGGGGCGGAAAAACGACTTTCTTCTACACTGTTGACAGAACTGTGGGCACTCACACCATCTATTTTATGCCCCTTACCACCTTGTCAACACCTTTGAAAGCAATAACTTCCAGCATCCACCAGTCTTGGAGTAAACTCTTTGGGCTCAAAACCAATTCTGCTTCTCTCTCCATAGATGTTGCGAGGCCGACTGAGTTTCTCGAGAATTCTCTGGCTTAATTTAATATCAAGTGTCCAGCATCTGTATTATTTTGCCTTTGCTCGAACAAAAGAGTGGGCTGGATGTTTAGAAGTGAATTGAGGATGAGAGAATTCTCAATTGATTAATGAATATTGTTTGATTGTGTCAAAGAAAGGGAAGTAATGTATTCTTTATTTCGCGAAATATCAGCTAGTTGGAGATGAACACCATGACTGAACATTCATACATATATGGGAATTGAATAAAACTTATGAATGATGTTGAATGTTTAAGTTTTTCTTTTTATTTGTTCTTTGGAAACCCAAGTCTGAAGCTTTTTTTTTTGCACTGTGGTTGTAGAACTTCAATCCGTGCAAAAGGCAGAAAGAATGAAGTATACTGACATAACGCTTAATCCAATTTTAAATTGTGCAACAATAAATCGAAGCACGTTGAACTATTTCGAGCAGTGCAGCTTCAAGGAACAGAACATCAATTCATTGGTCAACTTTCAATGTGCTGGTATCCACCAATTAGAAGCTCAAATGCGACTGGGGATCCGCACTGCCCCCTTCACTACCCAGACACCATCACGTCCGACCAGACGCAGTGTAAAATTGGAGCAGCTCGGGTGTACTTTTAGACAAGGTTAGAAGATTTAATTCAAATATTTCCAGAGATTCGGGAAACATCCAGGTATCTGCACTTAGTAGATGTTCCGACCTTAAAATATAAAACTGTAATCAGGATATTTCATTGTGCGAGCACGTTCTGAAACAAAGGAGAATGTAGGAAGCTGGAAATGAGATATAACATTTATTCACTGCTAAAATGCCAATTATTGTACTGTGCATTTTCCTCGTGGAATCTGGTGCTTGGGCAGATTCGTTACTCTATTCCTGAAGAATTGCAGCTGGGCGCCTTTGTTGGAAATATTGCAGAGGATTTCGGCTTAGATGTAAAGCAGCTCTCCACTCGCAGCTTTCGGCTTGTACCCGGTCCTAGGAAACAATATGTGGAGATCAATTTGGACACTGGTATTTTATTCGTGAAGGATAAAATTGACAGAGAAGAGATTTGCGGCCGGAGCCTGAGCTGTGTTTTATCCTGGGGCGGTTTACTTGAAAACCCTTTAAAGCTCTACAAGGTTACAGTGGAGATTGTCGATGTAAATGACAATGCTCCCACTTTCCCAAAGAGACAATTCCACCTACAAATATCTGAGCGTTCTAAAGTAGGGATGCGTTTTCCCCTCGAGTCGGCTCACGATTTGGACATTGGAAACAACTCCGTACAAAAATACGAGCTCCTTCCGAACGACTATTTTGTTCTTGACGTTCGGACTGGCGAAGGAAAAATGCCAGTGTTGGTTCTGAAGAGTTCTTTGGATAGAGAAACGGAATCCAGCCACAGCTTAAAGTTGATAGCCACGGACGGCGGGATTCCTGTGAGGTCGGGCACAGTTGAGATCATAATCATTGTAAAGGATACAAATGACAACGTTCCTGTCTTCTTTCAGAAGGATTATCGAGCCAGTCTATTGGAAACTGCTCCAACAGGGACGCAAGTAATCATACTAAATGCTACCGACTCGGACGACGGTCTAAGTGGAGAGATTAGGTACTCGCTAAGTAGCCACACTTCAGCTACTGCTCGGGAAAAGTTTGGCATGGATGCCAAGACTGGTAAAATACAAGTGAAAGGGAGGTTGGACTACGAAGAAAGCAATACCTTCGAGCTTATCATACAAGCCATTGACGGGGGATCAGATCCAATGTCAGGACATTGTATAGTATTGGTGAATATTACTGATGTGAATGATAACCCTCCTGACGTGACGTTGACATCTTTATCACGCACAATTTCAGAAGCTGCTCCAGTTGGGTCTGTGGTCGCTCTTTTCAGCGCAGCGGATAAAGATTCGGGGAGAAACGGACTGGTACAATGTCAAATTTCAAATAAATTACCCTTTAGACTAGATTCTTCTTTGGAAAATTTTTATGGAATACTTGTTCATCAGGCACTGGACCGGGAAAACGTCTCCAGCTACGATATTACAATAACACGCAAGCATGCAGGTAATCCTCCCCTTACATCGGAAAAAACCGTTCGAGTAGATGTTTCGGATATAAATAATGCCCCACGGTTTACGCAGTCTTTATATACCACACATGTCAAGGAGAACAATGCTATTGGCGCTTCTATTTTTTCCATTACAGCCTTTGATCCAGACATTGGACTGAACGCTCAACTGACATACTCCATCCTAGAGACTCAAGTTCTGAACTCTTCGGTATCCACTTACATCGCTGTTAACACGGAAACTGGTGTCATTTTCGCGCAGAGATCTTTCGACTACGAGAAATCTAAAAACTTTCGGATCCAAGCTCAGGTCATGGACCGTGGGACACCGCCACTCCCAAGTAATGTTTCTGTAAATATTATTGTCCTTGATGAGAATGACAACATTCCGGTCATTATGCAACCATTAGCCCAATTTGGATCAACAGCAGTCGAGACAATATCCAGGTTTGCACAACCAGGCGACTTGGTTGCCAAGGTATCGGCAACGGACGCTGATGCCGGTCAAAACGCACGAGTCTCTTATTCCATTTTTCAGGCTACCCTTCATAACCTTTTCACAATTTCACCAGACACGGGCGAGATTTGGACATTACGTCGTATCGCGAATAATGATGCCTCTGAACAAAGGTTGGTGATAATTGCGAAAGATAATGGAAACCCATCACTTTCTGCCTCAGTGACCATCATCTTATCTGTGCATGGTGGCGATATTGCAACATTCTCCAGCGTCAGTGGTTCGTTTGGAGGTCCTACATTCACTCCTGATCTGGGCCTTTCCTTGGTCATCGTATTAGGAGGAATTTCTATCATATTTCTCGTGATCTAAGTTATTCTTGCTGCAATGGTTCATAGAAGCAGAAACATTTTAAGTAGTCAGCACTGTTCCCTGAGACTCTGTTGTTGCGCTGAGACAAGACATTCTCTGAATAGAATCCAAAAAGCCAACAGAAACCTTCAGATCCCTCCCAACTACGTCGAGGTGTTCGGGGGTGACCCACTTTCTCAGAGGTTCCGCTGTGAGTCATGTTCAACATTGCAGTCAACAAAGGGAGATGTCATAAATCCCAACATACGCAGATCAAACACAGACAGAAACTGTGTCCAAAACGAGTTTATCAGGAAAGAAAACGCAAGAATGATTAATTCTGAAAGTTGCAGCAACACGTTAAAGGATAAGGTGAGGAGCCTTCTTAATGGAGAATAAGAACCTCGCGGCTTTGATTTGGCTGTGTGGCAATATTGGAAATTATTATGTATCTTGAAATTCTTCAAGTAGGAATAATAACCTAACGCATTATTCACATGATTTCTGCATTATTTCCTGTTCTTGTTGAAAGTAATCTCTGGTGGTATCGTATCTTGTAATATATATATGCTTTTCTCTGCAACAGGATTGCAGTATTACATTGTACAGCTGATTAAAATTGGGTTCAGGTAGCCTTGGCTACCTGTCAGGACTTTCAAAATCTATTGGAGTTCCTTTGAATCTATGGAAATGGTCGACTTTTCACATATTGAATAGTGGAGTGTAACTACCTATGACGAACTGTTTGCAGACACGAAGTCATGCAGCTGCAGAACACGTTCTTCGACAATGGAGTAGCAATTGCACACATATCCAGAAAACAGTTTGGCTAGTCATCAGTTCTTGCAGTGTCAGCTGTTTAGATCTCAGGAACTAATATCAGCATTTTCCTGACTGACTGGTTATTCTAAATTGATATAAGTTCATGTAAGCTTGGGAAATAGTGAACTTAGGTCAACTTAGCTTTCTTTTTTTCAGATTTGTTCCCATTGAACTGTTTTAGTGCCCACATTGTATGGATACTGCACATGTTCGAACTTAAATCTAAATCCGGTAGAAAAATGGCCTGTTCACGTGTTTTACCCGTTGAACAAACCTCCTTAGTTCGATTATTCTGGTGATGAGCCTCGGGTCAATAAGAATAGTTTGTAACTCCAGTCATTAGATCATATTGTGCTTCAAAAGTAAGAATATATCTCCTATTTTATCAGGCATTAAACAGCAAAAAGGAAATGGAAATTTCATAGAGTTATCCTCAATAGAAGCGAATCTCCTGTATTGGAGCAGAAAAGGTAATGATGGAATGCAATACACGAGGCATATGTTTGGACCTCGAAATTTGACTTCCATATTCTAATACTACAATCCAACTTTGCATAACTAAAATTAAGCTATTGATGAGGAGAAGAATTTTCAGGTTTCATTTAATCCTGCATGTTCCCCCGAGATTCTATCACCACTGCAGCTGGAAACAGGTATTAATGAGTCTCCATGTTCAAAAACGAAGCAAGTGACTACAATGGTAACGAATCCCAGTTCATGTATCAACCAAAACATTCCCCAATTCAGTAAATTGCAGAAATAATACACCTAGTGCACAAAAATGCTAATATAACATGAGCAATGGCAGACTGCACCACGAAATATAATAGAATTGTAATAATTGTCTATGTGATCGAAAATAATTAGACATCTTTAATTAGATTTGCAATGGGCATTTGATAACATTGCAGAAGTGAAATTGGCTCTGGATTTTAAGAATTATGAAACTGTTTGTGGACAATCTAGGGGAAATGTCAAGTACTTTGTAACCAGAGGACTTTGATGGTATTCCCACTGCACAAGACATTCTGATCAACTAGGGAACTAGTAATCTAAGAGGGCCTGATTTAACTTAATTGCAACCACAATGGACATGGCAAAAGCTTTGAAATCATCACCTTATTGTGAAAACCTGTCCAAACTCTTACGCCCTTTGAGGGAAATGTACAGTACTTGCACTTGTGACTTATATGCTCATAATTCCTAATAAAGTGCTTTCATTTCATCGTTTATAATGTGTAAAACTTCTGATTCCTTTCATATTAAACAGAGATTAGGGAACTTAGTGGGTCGTACGACAGATCCCAGCATTTCACAATTATTCTCAATCATACGCACAAATAATAGGCTTGTGATTACTTTCCCCAGTGATGCAGATGTGTGTCAGTAGAGAGTGAGATGAAAGAAAAATAGTTATTTCCGAAGTGATACTTGACAATTTAAAAACTCCTTGAAGTCCTGAAAAGATAGTTGATCTGGATAAGAATACTTGACTATGGGTATTGTCAGTTATAAAGTGTATAAAATAAGTGGGAAAGATAATAAACCAAATGGAGAAAATATTCATTCAATTCTAAAGATGTCAGAATATAGCAAACTCAACACATATGTGTAAATGGAAGAGAACAGTTTCAACAAATGTCAAGTTGATATATGGCATTATGCAAACTATTTCATGCCCATTTCTTTTATTTCCGCTAAATCTATCGTTTCTGCCTTGGAATTTGTAAGGTAAATCTGATTATTTTAGGCCTTCGTAATTAATCGTTTTGCATAACTGTAGCGGCAACAAATTTGGTCTAGTTTATAACCTACGAAAAAGGTTCACGCATGTGTATCCTTAAAACATTAAGTCCATTTGTTGACTTTGAAAATGGCAGACTATTTATCTTGGACAAAAGTGAAAGGTAGGGGGATTGAGGGCTGGTTGTGTGCTTCCCTTCAATGTTCATGCACTGCTCGCAATTGGTTAATTTTGTGAAGATTAATCGGTTTGTGGAGCAGAGAAACGAGTTGCAGGTTAATTTATAATCTAACAAGATGGTTAGCTGGATGTCTGGAAAAGAAAATAAGACTTATGGAAATTTCAATATTTCAATTTCCATTACTTGATTGCCTAGCAGAACGATACAAAATTAGTTTTGCTTTGATGAGCATGAACTAGTTGGTAAGGGAAGTCAGAACCCACCTTTTGTACATGGATTATGACTTGACCGCTATTATTGGCACAAAGAATAATCTGAATTATTTTTGCCCTTATCTGTCAAATATTCAACAATCTTGACACAACTTATTTCTGGGAATTCTATTCCAACGCTTTTTGCAGCACAGAGTGCAATCCTGTGTAGAATATAAAATCATTGTGCAATTTTGAGTTGTGCAATAGTAAATCAAAGTCTTGGCGCTCATTTTAGACGTTGCAGCTTTAAGAAATGAATGGCATTTGGTTGGTCGAATTTCAATGAGCTGGCATTCACCAATCAGAACCTAAGTTGGGAATGGAGATCTGGACAGCCCCCTTCCGTACCCAGACAACTTCACGTCCGATCAGACGCAGAATAAAATTGAATAGCGCACAGCTCGGCAGGAATTGTTCACGAATCCACTGATAATTTTGGACAAAAAAAAGGATTTAGATAAAATTATCCAAGTGATTTAAGAAACATTCAGGTATTTGTTGCATTGCAGTTGATTCGAATTTAAAGCAAACTGATAATTCATGTATATTTTCATGGTGCGGACATATTGTGAAACAACGGGAATGTTGTACAGTGGAAATGAGATGTAAAATATTTTGGTTTCTAACATGCCAGTTGTTCTACTGTGTATTCTCCTCGCGGAATCTAGTGTTTGGGCAAATTCGTTACTCGATTCCAGAAGAACTGCAACTCGGCGCCTTTGTTGGGAATATCGCCGAGGATTTGGGTTTAGGTATAAAGCAGCTCTCGGCTCGTAGTTTTCGAATTGTGCCCGGTCCTAGGAAACAATACGTGGACATAGGCATGGACGCTGGGATATTATTTGTGAAGGAAAAAATTGACAGGGAAGAGATTTGTGGGCCAGGCTTGAGTTGCGTTTTATCCATGAGCGGTTTACTTCAAAACCCCTTAAAGCTGTACCCGATTGAAGTGGAGATTCTCGATGTAAATGACAACACTCCCAGTTTCCCAAAGAGACAATTCCACCTTGAAATTTCAGAGCTTTCTTCGACGGGAACGCGCTTTCCACTCGAGTCAGCGCATGACGCGGACGTTGGAACCAACTCTGTACAATCCTACGACCTTCTTTCTAACAATCATTTTGTTCTCGATGTGCAGCTGCGCGATGAAGTAGAAAAATTACCAGTGCTGGTGCTGCAGAGTTCTTTGGATAGAGAAAAAGAATCTACTCACAGTTTAATACTGATAGCCAAGGACGGTGGTGCCCCTGTCAGATCGGGCACGGTTCAGGTTATAATCATTGTAAAGGATGCAAACGACAACACCCCTGCCTGCTTACAGTCAATTTATCGAGTCAGTATATTAGAAAATACAACCACGGGAACGCAGGTAATCGCATTAAATGCTACTGACCCGGACGATGGCCACAATGGAGAGATAACTTACTCGATCAGTAGCCACAGTACCTTTGGAGTTCGGGATGTATTTAGCGTGGATTCAAAAACTGGTGAAATTAGAGTGAAAGGAAAATTGGACTATGAAGAAAACAAAGCATTTGGTATCAATGTTCAAGTAACAGATGGGGCTCCGGACGCTATGTCGGGGCACTGTGAAGTGTTGGTGAACATTCTCGATGTGAATGATAACCCACCTGACATGACGTTGACGTCTTTGTCTGGCGCAATTTCAGAAGATGCTCCTATTGGGACTGTAGTCGCTCTGTTCAGCGCTGCAGACAAAGATTCAGGGAGAAACGGGCAAGTACAATGCCATGTTTCAAACAAATTACCCTTTAGAATAGATTCTTCTTTGAAGAATTATTATGGATTGCTCGTTCAACATCCACTGGATCGTGAAAACAGATCCAACTATGACGTTACAATAACATGCATGGATGCAGGACATCCACCTCTCACGTCCAGGAAAACCATCCGGGTAGAGATTTCCGACATAAATGACAACCCGCCGAGGTTTTCGCAGCATTTGTACACCGCAATTGTCATGGAGAACAATGCTATTGGCGCGTCTATTTTTTCCATCACAGCCTTTGACCCAGATGCGGAAATGAACACGCAACTGAAATACTCTATCCTGGAGACTCGGGTTCTGAACGCCTCGGTAGCCACTTACGTCTCTATTAACTCGGAGACTGGCGTCATATACGCGCAGAGATCTTTTGATTACGAGAAATTGAAAAACTTTCAGGTTCAAGCTCAGGTCATGGACTCTGGGACACCACCACTCGCAAGTAATGTTTCCGTGAATATTATTATCCTCGATCAGAATGACAATGTTCCAGTCATTGTGCAACCATTAGCCGAGTTTGGATCAGCAGCAGTCGAGACAATATCCAGGTTTGCTGAACCAGGCTACTTGGTTGCTAAGGTATCGGCCACGGACGCTGATGCCGGTCAGAACGCTCGACTCTCTTACACCATTTTTCAGGCTAACCAGCATGGCCTCTTTACGATTTCACCAGACACTGGGGAGATTTGGACTATCCGTCCGATCGTTAATAAAGATGCCTCTAAGCAAAGGTTGGTGATTGTAGTAAAAGATAACGGAAAACCATCGCTTTCTGCCTCAGTGACCATCAACTTATCTGTGATTGGTGGTGACACTGACCCATTCTCCAGTATCAGTGGTTCGCCTGAAATACCTAGTTTCCATCAAGATCTGAGCCTTTCCTTAGTCATCGCGTTAGGAGTAATTTCTATCATTTTTCTTGTGATTTTAATAATCCTTGCTGTGAAGGTTCATAAAAGCAGAAATGCTTTGGGTAGTCAACACTGTTCCCTGGGGTCGTGTTGTTGCCTTGAAAGCAGACATTCTCTGAATGGAATTCAAACGGCCAGTAGAAACCTCCAAATACCCCCGAACTATGTTGAGGTATTCGGAGGTGACCCACTTTCTCAGCGCTTCCGCTATGAGTCATGCTCAACATTACAGTCAACAAAGAGGGAATTCAGAACAAGCAACACATGCAGGGGATCTCCAGACAAACACTTGGTCGGGAATTATTTTATCAGGAAAGAAAGTACAGCACTCATTAAGCTTGAAAATTACAGCAACTCTGTAAACAACGAGGTGAGGGAAATTTTATATTTAAAAAGTAGATTATGTTTATCACAGAGTTGATCTGTGTATATATTTATTTGGGGTAGATTGACCGCAACATAATTAATTGGATGAAAATAGTGGCTTAAATGAATCACACATTGTTCTCTGCTTTCTGTATCCTTTCTTTGTTATGGCATCTTGCATGATATGTTTTAATTCCCTTGTGTTCCTTGTTATTAAACATATTTACCATTCGATATTAAAACATGTTGAGGAATCTGATGCTTCCCTTGACAATTTCCAAAACTACCAGAGTCTACTTACATGTTTAGGAATTTTTGACAGTCCCTCGTCCACTTCAAACATTTAATTGCTGTGTCTTGCTAAGAATCTATGTTTCCACAAATTACCAGAAGCAGTTTTGCGAACTTGTTCATTTTGATCAGGAGAATAGAACTGGGATATATCATTTAAATGAAAAAATATTGTACATCCAGAAGTACAGAAAGATCTTGGTGTCTTTGTATGATGACCCATTAGAAAAGTTACCTTACTTGATCCCTATTACTCCTAGGATTGTCAAAAAAAATGAAAGATTTAATCAAATTGCTCTAATATCTCAATATACCTGTCTGCTGGACCCAAATTAACAGAAAAGTCTGAGACCAGGTTCCTCTACTTAACAAGGTATCATATTTACTACAAATAAATTAATTCAAATATCAGCCAAATGAAATATGAATTATTATCAACCTATAACTCTGATAACTTAAAAACTTCAACTTGGTATGAAAAATTGGCACCCGATGCAGACAGACGCAGGAAAACAATCAAACGCACATCTTGTGGATGCAAAAAAGATGTAGCAGGGGAATCCAATTCAATGGCACCAGTCCACTAGATTCGATTAGATGTTCATTTGCTTCCTCGAATTCCGTCTGATCTCTGATCTTATTTCTGGTCCTTTCAGTTATTTCCTGCAGACACAAGATAATTGATACACTACTGTTAAGTCTGTTGGTCACTGGTTAGAGGCAGAGCGTTACAACAAATAGTGGAAGAGTACAGCTAGCTATTTTTCAATATTTTCTTGCTTCACTGAATAGAGACAGAAAGAAAGAGAGAGAGAATCACCAATTTTTGTTGTCTGGAGTTTTCTGCCTCTGTATGATTCACGCAGAGACTGTCCACGAGCCAGTCAAAGAGTTATCGCTATGCTGATGGTTTGGTATAAATTGAAAATAACACTCAATAAGACGTTTCCGAAGCAAAACCTGCACTGGAGATACACCCATAATGCTGAGACTCAAACATTTTCCCCTCGAGTGGGGAGCAGCTCACACTGAGTTTCATCAATTTGCTTTTAAAAGTGCAACCTTTCGTCCTATAGTCCTTGATTTACAACAGCATCCAATTCTCATTTTTGACCAAATCCAATTTTAAGAAAACATGAAGATTAACAGTTTTCACTTGAATATAAAACATCAAGTGATTGCGTTCAGATACAGAAAGTGATTTGGAAGGAAAACTGAGGGCTATAATTTATACAAAGTGAATGCAGCATCAAAGTGAATTTGCTTTGCTGTATTTGTACAGGTCGTTAATGAAGCATGGAATTATTGTATATACTTCTTTGTTGCTTGTCGAAAAGGGAAAAAAGTGCATTTGGAGCAGCTCATAGAATGTTCATTGAACTGATACCAGGAATAATGGCAGCTGGAGGAATGAGGCAGGGATGGGGGGAGGGAAGAAATTATTTCATGATGAAAACTTGCACAGGTTGGGCATTTATTGATTGGATCCAAGAAAAAAAAATGCAACCTCATTGAAACATGCAAGATTCTGAGGGGACGAGATCGTGTGGATGTTGAATGGATGTTTGCCCTTAAGGGTGAGACACGAACTGCGGACACAGTTTAAAATTAGTGAGTCACTCCTCTAAGATAAAGATGACGACAAATTTGTGTTATTGGGGTATGTTGGAATGAGGAGTTGATACCACAATAAGATCTTGTGGAATAGCAAAGGACAATCACGAGGTTGAGTGGTCTACACCTGCTCCCAATTTCATGTTCCAATTATGAGCACAAAAAATAAGAAAAACTTGAGTTAAATACATCAAAAACAGATAGCATTGAGCAAGATGAAAGAAGTAGTTATGTAGCAAATTAATAATGAAGGAGTATCCAGAAATTAGTGAGTTAAAATTCAAAACTCAAAGGATATAAAAGGTATTATATTCTATTAATCAAATTTGTTCTGTGCGAGGTAAGATGTATGAAATGCCCTGCTGAAAAATAATGGTAATTATAAACCTTCGTCATTAGATGTTTTCAAAGAGCCGAAGGAACTAGATATGTGATAAAAACCGAAAGAACTGTAGATGATGTAAATCAGGAACAAAAACAAAGTTGCTGGAAACGTTCAGCAGGTCTAGCAGCATCTGTGAAGGAAAAAACAGAGTTAACGTTTCGGGTCCGGTGACCCTTCCTCAGAACTGATGGTGGCTGGGGAAACGTCAATCTATATGCAGAAAATAGGGAGGTGGGTGGGGTTAGGAATAAACGATAGGATAGAGCCCAAGGAGAGAAAAAGACAGTTGGACAGACAAAGGAGTTACTAACAATTAGGCTGGGAGGGTGAATAGTTGTTGATGGGGATTGTTAGTGACTAACAACATGGGGTGTGTAATGGCAGGCTATGTGGTAACAACGCCTGGTGTGTGGAGTCGGGGGCTGGAACATGGGAGTGTTTGGGCCCTAAAATTTTTGAACTCAGTATTGAGTCCAGAGGGCTGTCGGGTCCCCAAGTGGAAAATGAGATGTTGTTTCTCCAGCTTGCATTGGGCTTCGCTGGAATGTTGCAGCAAACCAGGGACAGAGATGTTAGCCAGAGAGCAGCATGGTGCGTTAAAGTGGCAGGCACAGGTAGTTCAGGGTCTTTTTTGCGAGCAGAACGGTGATATTCTGCAAAGTGGTCGCCAACTCAATGCTTCGTTTCCCCGATGTATAGGAAACCACATTGTGAGCAGCGAATGCATTAGACTAGATTCTGGGAAGTGCAGGTGAAGTGTTGCTTCACCTGGAAGGTATGTTGGGCCCTTGGATCCTGGGGAGGTAAGAGTTAAATGGGCAGGTGTTGCACCATTGCCGTTTACAGAAGAAGGTGCCGTGGGGCTGGTGGGCAGATGCTGGGAGTGAAGCAATGTGGATCAGGGTGTCCCGGATGAATGGTCCAAGTGGAAGGCAGACAAGGGAGAGGACGGGAATATGTGTGTGGTGGTGGCTTCTCGCTGGTTGTGGTGGAAATCGCGTCTGATGATCTTCTGGATGTGGATGCTGGTGAGATGATAGGTGAGGATAAGGGGAACCCTATCGCTGTTGCGGGAGGGTAGAGAAGGCGTGAAGGCGGAAGTGCGGAAGACGAGTCAGACCTGATTGAGGGGCCTGTCGACAATAGAACTGGGAATCCTCGGTTGAGGAAGAAGGTGGACATTTCGAAGGCTCCATTGCTGAAGTTGGCCTCATCTGAACATATGCGACGGAGACAGAGGAACTGAGATAATGGAATGGAGCCTTTACAGTAAGTGGGGTGTGAAGATGTATAGTCTAGGTATCTGTGGGAGTCAGTGGGTTCGTAGTGGAAATATTCAGAAGTTAGTCACTAACAGTCCGCATTAACAACTATTCACCCTCCCAGTCCGATCATTTGCAACTCCTTTGTCTGTCCAACTGTCTTTCTCTCTCTTTAGGCTCTATCCTATCGTTACACTCCCTACCCCACCTACTTCCCTATTTTCTGCATATAAACTGACGTTTTCCCAGCCAACAACAGTTCTGTGGAAGGGTCACCGGACCCGAAACTTTAACTCTGTTTTTTTTCCCCTCACAGATTCTGCCAGATCTGCTGAGCTTTTCCAGCAACTTTGTTTTTGAACTGATATCTGGTTCGTCTCAAAAACGAGGGATGAAAATTCTGCGTATGAACTTCTTCAGAATATTGAGCACTACAGAATAAGTTGAAAACTACAAATTTCCGCCTAAGTGATGAGTCTGAGATGAGTCTGGGGATTTGGAAAGCCCCCTTCCCTACCTAGACGCCAGCTCGTCCGAACTGACGCAGAGTAAAATTGGATAGCGAGCAGCTCGGCCGGAATTCTTCGCGAATCCCGCTGAAAATTTTCCACAAATTTGAAGATTTAACTGAAACTTTCTCAGCAATTATCGGCGTATATAAGCATTTACTACATCGCAGTTGCTCCAGTATTTAAAATATATTGATCTAACTGGAAAACGAGTAGTTTATGTTGCGTACAGATTCTGAAAAGACGGGCATGTTTGACACTGGAAAAGAGGCATTAAATTATATAGGCTGCTAAAATGTTCCTTATGCTACTGTATATTCTTCTCGTACAATCTACTGTTTGGGGAGATTCGTTACAGTATTGCTGAAGAACTGCAGACGGGCTCCTTTGTTCGAAATATCGCAGATGATGTAGTTTTTGACGCAAAGCGGATCTCGGATGGTAGTTTTCAAATTGTACAGGACAGCAGGAAACAACATGTGGATTCATTTGGACACGGGCATTTTATTTGTGAAGGGCAAAAATTGACAGAAAAATGATTTGAGGCCCAAGCTTCAACTGTATTTTATCCTTGGGAGGTTGGCTTGAAAAGCCCTTAAAGCTGCTGAGATTGGTTGGCTCGCCGAGCTGGTTTGTTGACGTTTCGTTACCGTGCTTGGTAATATCCTCAGTGCAGCCTCTGATGAAGCGTCGGTGTGTTTTCCCGCTGGTTTTTCAACTCTGGGGTCCGTTGCGATGGATTGCCTCACTTCCGGGTTTCCTCAGTAGTGGAATGTATATGGGGTCGAGTTCAATGTGTTTATTAATAACATGCTTCGTGGAGTGCCATGCTTCCAGGAATTCTCGTGCTTGTCTCTGCCTAGCCTGTCCCAGGATCTTGGTGTAGTCCCAGTCGAAGTCGTGGTTCTCCTTGTCCATGTGTTAAAAACCAGGTGGAAAAACACACCGACGCTTCATCAGAGGCTGCACTGAGGATGTTACCAAGCACAGTAACGAAACATCTGCGGAACAACAAACCAGCTCGGCGAGCCAACCAACCTCAACACCCACAACCCGAGCTGCAGATCTACTCCAAAACCCTTGAAGCTCTACGAGGTTAGAGTGGCGATTCTCGACGTGAATGACAATGCTCCCAGTTTTGAAGAGAAAGAATTTCGCCTTGAAATGTCCGAGCGCTCCAGGCTGGAAACGTGCTTCATCTTCGAGTCCGCGCAAGATTCCGAAGTTGGAACTAACTCCGTCCAAACCTCTGGGCTACTTCCCAATGACTATTTTATTCTCGATGTATAAATGCGCAATGGCAAAGAGAAATTGCCTGTTTTTGGTGTTGCAGAGTTTCTTGGATAGAGAAACCGAACAACAGGCAAACGCTGAAGGCCAAGGGTGGGGGGTTCCCGAAAGATCGAACACCGTACAGATCTCTATTAACGTAAAAGAGGCAAACGACTACGCCCCTGTCTTCCCCCAGTCAGTTTATAGAATCAGCCTGTTGGAGAGTACAACGACAGGAACACAGGTAATCATTTTGAACGCCACTGACTTGGACGATGGTCCCAATAAAGAGATAACTTCGATCAAGGGTCACACTTCAGCTAAAGCTCGGGAACTGTTTGGCGTGGATTCCAAAACTGGTGAAATCAAAATGAAAGGCAAGTTAGACTATGAAGAAAACAACGCCATTGAAAGTGACATACACGCAACAGACGCAGGACCTTACACTGTACCGGCGTACTGCGATGTTCTGCTGAATATTGTTGACGTGAATGATGATCTCCCTGAGGTGAAGTTGATGTCTTTGTCTCGCACAGTTTCAGAAGATGCTCAGGTTGAGACTCTAGTCGCTCTGTTCAATGCAACCGATAACGATTCGGGCAGATACAAGAAGGTACAGTGTCAAATTTTAAATGAGTTACCTTTTAAGTTAGATTCGTCTTTGGAGGATTATTGTGGAATACTTGTTCAAATTCCACAGGATCCGGAAAATGTGCCCAAGTATGACGTTACTATAGCAGCACTGATGAGGGAAATCCTCCTCTTACATCCGAGAAATCCATTTGGGTAGAGATTTTCGATATAGGTGACAATACACCACGGTTTACGCAGTCTTTAAACACCGCAAACGTCATGGAGAGCAATATTATTGGCGCTTCTATATTTTGCATGACAGCCTTTGATACAGATGTGGAATTGAACGCTCGACTGAAATATTCAATCGTGGAGCTTCGAGGTCAGAACTCTTCGGTATCCAATTACGTTTCTGTTAACTCGGAGACTGGTGTCATATTCGCTAGGAGATATTTTGACTCCGATAAACTGAAAAACTTTCAAATCTCATCTCGGGTCATGGACTCTGGGATACCACCAATTGTGAGTAATGTTTCATTAAAAGTCATTATTCCTGATCAGAATAACAATGTTCTCGTCAGTGTGCAGTCATTAGCCGAGTTTTGGGCAACAGCGGCAGAGACAATACACAGATTTGCAGTACCAGGCTAGTTGGTTGACAAGGTATCCGTCACTGACGCTGACGCCTGTCAGAACGCTTGTGTTTCTTATTCGATTTTTCAGACCACCCAGCATAATTTTTTTTACTATTTCATCAGAAACTGGGGAAATCGGACAATCCGTCGTTTTGCGAATAAGATATTTCTAAACAAAAGACTATTGATTCTGGTGAAAGATAATGGAATGCCATTACTTTCTGCCTCGGTAACCATCATCTTATCTGTGGCTAGCGATGACACTGAAACATTCTCCAGTGTCAGTGGCTCGCCTGAAGATCCCCGATTCACTCTGTATCTGAGCTTTTCCTTGGTCATCGCATTCGGAACAAATTCTATCATTTTTCTTGTTGTTTTAATAATCGTCACTGCGAAGGTTCATAAAAGCAGGAATGCTTTGGACGGTCAGTACCGTTCCTTGGGAGGGTGTTGTTGCGTTAAAACAAGGCATGCTCTGAATGGAATTCAAAATACCAGTAGAAACCTCCAGATACCCCAGACTATGTTGAGGTATTCGGGAGAAATCCCTTTCGTCGGTTATGAGTCATACTTTAACATTTCAGCCAACCAAGAGTGACTTCAAAACTCACAATGCCTTGCAGTTATCGACAGACATGAATTATGTGCAGAACGATGCTAGTGGGAAATAAACCATGAGAATTATTAATTCTGAATGTGACAGTAACTCTGTTATCTAAGAGGTGAGGAGCTTTCAAAAAGATGAAATGATTACACATGCGATCTGCTGGTAAGGATAGATTTGTACAAAATAAGTGGGTGTTGAGAGAAACAGAATAGAAATAATAGCTTTAATTCGTTACTAACACCTCTCTACCCCCATCTAGTTCTTGCTAATTACAGTGACCTGTAATGGTATTATGTAGGATGCATTTACATTTCCTGGAAATTGGTGATTTGAGTTTACGTTTTGGTTTGGAATTCCTGTTTTTTGTTGACATTTACTGAACCCACAGATTTGATTTGAATCAGCCAGAATTTTTGATTTCGTCTCAAACTAAACATTTAATTGGACTAGCCTATGGAGAATTCTGTGCAGCCACATATCAGAGCATGAATGGAACATGTTCCTGGACACTGGAAAGCAATCATATACAGGTTCTGTAAACCATTTTGATAGTTCCTATTTGTTACCGTCTCAGCTTTGATATTCTGAATAATTAATGTCAGCATGTCCCTAACAGTCCTATCATTGTAAATTTATTACATAATCCTGCATGATCAGGATTTACTTAAACTGGAGAAAAACCTAAGTCCATTCAATTTTTCAAAAAATCATTTTGTATCCTTTCTAAGAAAGCAGGGTCAAGGTTTTTGATTCTTATGACGGAAATTTAAATAACAGCAAAGAAAACCGGGGCAGCAGTTGGTGAAGAAGGCAAATTGTTGGTCTTATGGCACAAAAATGCAAGTACAAGAACTGGAAAAAGAACATTAGGACTAGGAGCAGGAGCAGGCAATATAGCCCGTCAAGCCTGCTCCAAAACTTAATGCAATTACATGGCAGGTCATATTTCGACTTCACTCTCCTCCCTATTCCCCATAACAGTTAACCCATTAATAACTTAAAATTTGTGCATCTCCCCCTTCCCTCAACCCCGCCCTTAAATACAATATGTCTTGCTGCAATTGTGCAGGATCTTCTAACCACAGCCTTGGAGTACTGTGTGTTTCTTTGGTCTTCCTATCTTAGGAAGGATGTTCTGGTCATGGAAGGAGGGCAACAAAGCTTTATCCAGACTGTTTCGTGGGATGGCAGGACTGGCCTATGAACACAAATTGGATTGGTTAAGGCTATATTCATGGATATTAGTAAAATGATGAGCAATCTCTAGGAAACCTATAAAATTCAAATAGAAGTGGACCATGTAAACGCAGGAAGGATATTCCCAATAAACTGGGCAATCCAGAACCGGGGCTTACATTTTAAAGATAAGGGGTAGGCCATTTTGGACACAACCTCAGAAACTGGTCAACCAACGGAAGGTTTTACACGTGAAGTGGTTGAGGTTAAAGGATGAAATAATTTCAGAAAGCGTGAGATATACTTTTCAGGGCTAAAAGGGTCAAAAGATATGGAGAGAAAGCTGGAACGAGATCCTAAGTCAGATATCATTCCTGATCATGTTGAATAGTGCAGCAGACTCGAAGAATAAAATTACTTATTTCTGCTCCTATTTTCGATGATCAGGAGAAATAACAACCGTCCATCTCCAGTCAATTCCACAAATAACTTTCTGTTCTGAAAGTAAGCATTGGGTGTCTGAAAATAGAGAGAAAAAAAGGAGATAACAATTTCATTCAATTATTTTGAACAGAATCGAGCCCCTGCATTAAAGTAAACAAAAGGGATAGCGATGTAATGAAATATACCAACATCCTATTCTGGATTTTGATTACTACTGATTACAATGGGCCCTAGAAAAATATTAGTTCCTGATAAAATTTTGAAGCAACTGCATCATCTGGGAATTAATGATTTGTTTTACGGTATCTGTCTCAACCATTCTGTTATCAGGAGAATGGTCTTACCTGCGCTGATTATTTGTATAGGCAGAACTGCTCATAAGTGAGTAACGTCACTTACAGCGCATAGAATAAAAAGCAAACTTCCTCCTTTCAGATATCTTAACTTGAATCCCTACCTTTAACAATGTTTCTGAATCTTTGGGTTTTATTGCCGTTGTGTACTTATTTTTTTACAAGCAATGCAGATTTGCGTGCTCAGATAGTGAGGTGAAGAAACGTTTATTATTTTCAGTGATGTGGAGGTGCCAGTGTTGGACTGGGGTGGACAAGGTCAGAAATTAGATGGCACCCCAGGTTATCATCCAACAGGTTTATTTGAAATCACAAGCTTTTGAAGCGCTGCCCATTCATCAGTTGAGTGAGAGGAAAATACACAGGCACAGAATTTATAGTTAGAAAGATCAATGGGCAGAGAGATCAAACTATCATACAAATTGTGTGAGTGGAGTGTCGACAGACCAAATAATAGATGTCTGCAGGTGATAAAGAAAGTCAGACGGTGTGAGTAAAGTGTCAACAGCCGAATAACAAGTGAAATGATGACCGATAATTCAATTAAATGAGACAGAGAGATAATTACGATAAAATAATGTTCTATTATTCAGCCTTTCGACACTCCACTTACACTATGATCTTTTGATCTCTCTGCTCATTGTCCTCTCTGCCTGTGTGCTTCTTTCTTACTTCACCCGAAGAAAGGGCATTGCTCAGAAAGCTTGTATTCCAAGTAAATCTGTCAGATTATAACTTGTTTTGTTTGAATCATAGCATTATTTTCAGTGACATTTAACAGTCTTTGGAATTCGTTGTAGATAAGAAAAATATTTGATTTGGAGAAAATATAAGCATATACGTGCATAATCAGTAACGTATCGTAAGAGAAAAGAGAACTTCACAAGTCAAAGAATGAAATAAAAACAGAAATTGCTTGAAAAAGTCAAAGGGTATGGCAGTATCTTTGAGAGAAATCAGAGTTCAAAGAATGAATGTATTTCAGCAAACTAAAGTTGTGTGATGTAGCACTTGAAAATATGAACTAATATAAAAGTTAACAGTTTTGAGTCATGACTATTTAAAATGCTCACATAATGCAGATTCTTGTTATGACCTTTATTATCTTTCACATTAACCAAAACAAATTTCTCTGTCTTCTGAACTTGAACAAGTGGTCCTAATGATTTTACCTCTTTGGGGTTAGTTCTTTCACATGTTTGAAGGAACTAAATGTGTGATTCACTTCAGAAAAGACTGGCTCATATATGTGTGCCTGCAAAATATTGAGTGCTGTAGATAATAGTGAGAGTGTAACAATTTAACTTGGAACAGAGTGCAAGGCTTGTGAAGGGATTGATGGTTCACATGAAACTCTCAGTGTTGATGCAAGGTTGGTGATTAGACCATTTTCTTCGTAGGTTATTGTAGACTATGAAATTTACTCCACATCAAATAACTGTAAAATAGTTACAAGGATAAACACTAACTACTGTAGATGCTGAATAGCTCAAATAACAACAGGATATACTAAACACACAGCCATTCTCGCTGCATTTTCGGAAAAGAGAAAAGTTAACACTTTAACTTTGAAACTTGCTCTTCTGAAGAATTCATATCAATTTGAAACGTTGACTTTGTTTCACTCTCTACTGAATTTCCACAGCACCTTACATGATGATATGGATGTCTAGACGAGAAATGACAGTTTATGCGAACTTCATTATGGTAATCTTATTGTTTAGATCATAGAAGTGTGTAAAAGAAGGACGGCATAATCTAGTTTACTTAAGTGAGAATTACAGCAAGTTATAGACTGGAGATCATATCAGGATTGTCCGTAATGGATTATATGAGGAATCAATGGCTTATGTTGTATCCTTAGATTTTGCTTTTATTTCGACTGTCACATATACTGCAACCCGTATCTTACAATTTCTGATACAATTCAGTTCTAGCTATAAATTTGGGAACAGGGAAAGCAAGTGCAGAGTTGTGAAATACATGTTAACATAATTTTTAATTGTACAACAATAAACGTCGGTATCTGCAGTCATTCCAGAACTTTCAGCTTTAAGAAGTGAACATTATTTTGATTGGCCGAATTTCAACGTGCCGGTGTTCACAAATAAGAAGCTGAGATGTGACTGGAGATCCGGACAGCCCCTTTGTAGTACCCAGACACCACCACGTCCGATCAAACACAGAGCGCATTTGGATCGCGAACATCTCCGTCGGGTTTATTCAGGAAACTAATGGAAATTTTGAAGAAAAGTAGAAGATTTAAATGCGATATTTCCGAAAGATTTATGAAGCAGTCAGGTACTTGTTACATCGCAGTTTTGTTTTTGACGTTTCACATGGTGAACGCACGTTCTGAAACAAAGGGAATCTTTACCGCTAGAAATGAGATATAAAACATACTGGTTGCTAAAATGCCAATTATTCTACTGTGCGTTGTACATGTGGAATCCAGTGCTTGGGCTGATTCGTTACTCAATTCCCGAAGAACTGCAGCTGGGTTCCTTTGTTGGGGACATCGCCGAGGATTTGGGTTTGGATGTAAAGCAGCTCTCAATTCGTAGTTTTCGGATTGTATCCAAGCCCAGGAAACAATATTTGGATGTAAATTTAGACACTGGAATTTTACTTGTGAAGGATAGAATTGACAGAGAAGAGATTTGCGGCCTGAGCCTGAGTTGTGTTTTATTTTTGGACGGTTTGCTTGAAAACCCCTTAAAGCTGTACCCGATTGCAGTAGAGATCGTCGATATAAACGACAATGCTCCCATTTTCCCAAAGATACAATTCCGCGTTGAAATTTCGGAGCTTTCTACCGCGGAATCGCGTTTTCCCCTTGAATCTGCATACGACTCAGATATTGGAACGAACGCCGTGCAAACCTACGAGCTCCAACCGAATAATTATTTTATTCTAGATGTGCGCAGCGGCGAAGAAAAGATGCCAGTATTGGTGTTGCAGAGTCCCTTGGATAGAGAAACCGAATCCAGCCACAGTTTAACGCTGATAGCCAAGGACGGCGGGGTCCCTGTGCGATCGGGCGTGTTGCAGATCTCAATTATCGTAAAGGATGCAAACGACAACGCCCCTGTCTTCCCCGAGTCAGAATATGGAGTCAACATATTTGAGAATTTAGCCACAGGAACACAGGTAATCATATTAAATGCCACTGACTTGGACGATGGTCCCAATGGAGAGATAAACTACTCGTTTGGTAGCCACACGTCAATTACAGCTCGGGAACTGTTCGGCATAGATTTCAAAACTGGTGCGATCACAGTGATAGGGAAGTTGGACTATGAAGCAAACAAGGTCTTTGAGATTGCCGTTCAGGCAGTAGACAGGGGTTCAGAGGCAATGTCCGGGCACTGTGTAGTTTTCGTGAATATTATTGACGTGAATGATAATCCCCCTGAGGTGACTTTGACGTCTTTGTCGACTGCAGTATCGGAAGATGCGCCAATTGGGACTCTAGTTGCTCTGTTCAGAGCAACAGATAAAGATTCGGGGAGATATGGACAGGTACAATGTCAAATTTCAAATAAACTGCCATTTAAACTGGACTCCTCGTTGGAGAATTATCATGGAATACTTGTTCAAAATCCACTGGATCGTGAAAATACCTCGTTGTATGATATTAGTATCACATGCTCGGATGCAGGAAATCCTCCGCTTGTATCAGGAAAAAACGTTCGAGTCGACGTTTCGGATATAAATGACAATGCCCCACGGTTCACTCAGTCATTATATACCGCAAACGTAATGGAGAACAATGCGATTGGCGCTTCTATATTTTCCATTACAGCTTTTGATCCAGATGTTGGACTAAATGCTCTACTGAAATATTGTATCCTGGAGACTCAAGTTCACAACGTCCCCATAAATACATACATCTCGATTGACTCGGAAACTGGTGTCCTATTCGCTCAGCGAACTTTTGATTACGAGGAATTGAAAAACTTTCTGTTCCAAGCTCAGGTCGTGGACTCTGGGTCGCCATCACTCGCAAGTAATGTTTCAGTAAAAGTTATTATCCTTGATCAGAATGACAATGTTCCAGTTATTGTGCAGCCAAAAGCAGAGTTTGGGGCAACAGCCATAGAGACAATATCCAGACTTGCAGAACCAGGTTCTTTGGTTGCGAAAGTATCGGCCACTGACGCGGACGTTGGACAAAACGCTCTGCTTTCTTATTCGATTTTCCAATCATCCAATCATAATCTTTTTACTATTTCCCCAGACACTGGGGAGATTTGGACTATCCGTCGTCTTGAGAATAGAGATGCAAATAAGCAAAGTTTGATTATTGTAGTAAAAGATAATGGAACACCATCACTTTCTGCCACAGTAACAATAATCTTATCTGTGATAGGCAGTGACACTGAAACATTCTCCAGTGTCAGTGATTTGGCTCAAGAACCCGTGTTCACTCATGATTTGAGCTTTTCCTTGGTCATTGCATTAGGTGCTATTTCTATAATTTTTCTCGTGATTTTAATAGTCCTCACCGTGATGGTTCATAAAAACAGAAATGCTTCAATTCGTCAGCAATGTTCCCTGGTGGCGTGTTGTTGTCTTGAATCAAGGCATTCTTTGAATGGACTTCAAAAAGCCAGCCGAGAACTCCAAATACCCCCGCACTATGTTGAAGTATTCGGTGGTGATCCACTTTCTCAAAGATTCCGCTATGAGTCATGTTCAACATTGCAGTCAACAAAGAGAGACTTCACACCCTCAAAACCATCTAGGTCATCTACAGACAAGTATTATTTCCAGAATATGTCTATTAGGAAAGAAGGTACGACAAAGATTAATTCTGAAAATCACAGCATCCCATTAAATAACGAGGTAAGGCTCTTGTAATACGCAAAATTATTAATGAAACTGCTTTGGATTTCTAGATATATTTCTGACAGTGATTATGTGTTGAAATGAGCAGGATAAAATGTAAGATCTTAAATGCATCATTCTAGTTTTTTGCAATTTCTGTTCACAGTATCGTCTGCAACGCTCTCCCGTAAGAACTATAACTTTCCTCTAAGATTTTCTGTAACTTACTATGCTGTCTGGCTTAATTTAAATTGTGTTCTTCAAGTCCTATTTGCCTGTTGGCACTTTCTAAAATAAGGATGTTTGCTTGAATTTAAGAGAATTGTTGTATTCATTCCCAGACTGAACAATTACATCTAAGTACAAGGGATATTTCCATGCAGCCATATACCTGTGAAAGCACAGAACACTTTCATGACTAGTGGAGCACCAATTCCACACAGGTACTAGAAACCAGTGATTACTTGCTAGATAATATGCTTTGAGCTGGCAGCTGCTATGAACTTCAAACAACATATGTTTGGCATCATATGATGCTAAACTGATCAGGTAATGATGTAGATTTCAAGAATACAAACTGTAACTCATTGTATGCCACAGGAATCAGTGCTGAGCCCACAGTTATTTACTACATATATGGTAAGATAATGTGCTATAGCCAGCTTTGCAAATGACACAAATATAAATGGGAAGGCAAGTGATGGGAGAAAGCAAAGAGTCTGCGGTGATATATACACAAGTTATGCAGCTGCACAAAGTAATTGGCAGAGGGAATATATTATGGGAAAATATGAGATTATGCATTTTGGTAGGAACAATAGAAGAGCTGAATATTATTTACATTTGGTAAGACAGCAGAAAACTACAGATAAGAGGGATTTATGTGTCCTCATACATGAATTACAAAATACTAGCATCCAAATCAACAGGAAATATGGGAGGAAAATGGAATGTTAGCCATTACTTCAAAGAGAAAGAATAAATGTAGGGAGGTTTTGCTGAAACTATACAAGGTACTGGTATAATGTGGGCAGTTTGAGTGTGCTTCATCTAGAAAAGGTATACTAGCATTTGTGAGAGCCTAGAGAACGTTCACTTAGCTAGCACCAGGTATGGAGCGATTGTCTTAAGAGGACAGGTTGTGTAGTTTGGGCCTATATTCGCTGGAAATTAAAGGAATGAGGGGCAAACTTATTGAAACCAGCAAGATATTTAAGCGACTTAACAGAGTAGGTGCAGAGAGGGTGTTTCCACTGAGAGTAGAGTTTGAGAGAAGAGGGCATTATCTCAGTGTAAAGGTTCACATGTTTAAGACAGAGATAAGGAGGAATTTCTTTCCTCAGAAAGTAGTGACTCTGTGAAATTCTTAAACTCAGGTGCCTGTCAAAGTTGGGTCATTAACTATATTCAGCGCTGAGACAAATAGATTTTTGATCAATAAAAAAAAACAAGGGTCATAGAGAAAAAGACTGGATAGCAGTGTTCAAGGTTATCAGATCAGCCATAATCTCATTGAATGGTGGAGCAGACATGATTGACTGAATTGAGTCCTTCTGCTCTTACATCATATGCTCTTATGGCAGTAGTAGTTGTCAAAAAATGTTTTATTGAATTCAATATTTTGAAATTAATCATTCTTAACTTTTGTAGAAAGCATTGATTGTAGGTGTCATATTCATTCAAACTTAATTTTAAATACCACCAAAAAATTAAATGGTTGCACACCGACAACTGTTGAATGAAAACTTACCATTTAGGAGATTCTGACAATAAGACCAGTTGATTTGAACATTGTACATCTCTGGTCACTAGTTTAGAATCCATTCTGCTTTCTAGGCTGTAATCTATTAAATGTAGCATCTGACCTTCAACAGCAAAAGGAGAGATAGGAACTTTATCCAATTATACTTTACAGAACTGAGCCCCTTGCAGAAGAATGAAAACAGCAGTGGTATAACACAATGCACCAACCTTCTCTTACGTACACGAAAGTTGATTAATTCTGCAAAATTAAAATTAAGATTGAAGTTAGATGAGGAATTTTGAGGTTACTAAATCTCCATAATATAAGTACAATTGAATACTAATTTAGTCCTGACAACATGTTTCATGTATCTAAAATGGGCAGCACTTAGAATCAAAGTAATCACGTTCAATTAAAAAAGCTAATGTGATTTGAGTCCACTTTTCATCTAAATTATATTCAATATTAATTTAGTCCTGACACCATTTTTCAAACATCTAAATCTTAGAATAATAATAAGAAATATTCAATTTTTAAAAGCTAATATCATTTGAGTCCACTTTTCATCCAAATTGCGAAAATGTTTCTCAATCATGGAAGTGACATGCCAGAGGCACAAAAATCCGAAGGTGATATTTGCCCAGAAAGGCCACACCATTAGATTGAATAAAATTCTTCTCAGACATACTAATCAAGTGTAAATCAATCAATATCTTTAATGAGTAATTCCAAAGGTGATTTGATAACAGTGCAAAAGTGAGACTACTTCAAAATTTTCAGATTCGTTAAAGAGATGGCAGGTGATCTTTAGAAATTCACAATTAGCTTTATTCCAAAAGACTGAGGTGATTTTCTAAACCAATGAAACAAATCCAGACTGAAGGACATGGGAGCAGTTTTAAGACGTTTAACCCATCAAATACGTTTCACCATTCAATGTGATAACAGCTGACTTGATGATTCTCAGTGTCACTTTTCCTCATAACCCTTAATTCCATAACTCAATGAAAATTGGTCTACGTTAGCCTTGAATATACTTAATGACCCAACCTTGACAGCTCCGTATGATAAAGAATTCCATAGATTTACTTTCCTCTCAGAGAAGACATTCTTCTTCACTTCTGTCGTAAATATATGATTTCTTATCATGAGATTACGCCTTCTCGTGCTAGACTGTTCCACAAGGGGAAACAACCTTTGTGCAACTACGCCACCATGTCCTCACAGAATCATGTATCTTTCTTCAAGGGCACCGCACATTCTTCTATAGTCCAACGAATGCAGGCCCAATCTATTCAACATCTTCTCATGTCTTTCTCTTCAGAGTTGGTATCAGCCTAGTGAACCTTCTTTTGACAGCCTCCAATGTCGATACATCTTTCTTCAGATAAGGGGCCCAAAACTGTTCCCAACAATTCCAGCAGTGGGCTGACGAGTGCCTTGTCTAGATTTAGCAAAATTTCTCTACTTGTAAATATCATTCCCTTTGAAATAAAGGCCAATATCCCATTTGTCTTTCCTGCTGCTTGTTAAAATTGTATGTTCACTGTTTGAAATTGATGGGCTAAGACTCCCACTGACTGTTCTGTTGCTCTCTGCATTCATTCTCAATAGAACTGACAATCAAAGACACCCTGATACTAAATTGCTACGACCACTACAATTACATTGCATAAAATTAGAAGAACCATTTAGGTAAAGCACCTATCTCAACCTCCTACTTTGTTGTCAAGGTAATTTCAAGTACTTCTACAGGTTATTTACATGTTCTGAGCTCCTCACAAGATACTCCCATTGTACCATTTAGACTGTGAAGGGTCAAGAGAAGACCACTTAAATATTTCAAGGTAAGAAAGCTACAGGATGACTTCTTTTATGAATTCTGTCTTGAATGAATTCTCACCTTTTATAACGCAGCTGAATCCTATGGGACGACTGTACTGATGTAATTAGTTTTCCCAGTGATGCTGGTTTGTGTAGTCTGATAATAATCTAAAATCAAATAATTTGTTCCAGCAGAGCATTTAATGACTAGCAAAAAGAAAAGAAAGATTTTAAGATATGAAATGCTTTTACTTTGGACAAAATAAGGGAATCACTGTGTCACTGATTACAAAGAGTAAGAAAATTGAGAATGTTCATAAATCAAACCCTGAAAACGCATAGGCCATATCAAAAAGGTAGCAACATCACAACCAGAAAATATGAATGGATTTCGAAGTTAATAGCTTCCAGCCATGCATGGTTAATATGCTGGTATTATGCATTTTTTCCTTTGCCATGACAAATTCTACAACGTTGTCTTTAGCATGATCAAAATATGTTTTCCTGCCTTACAACTAGAAATGTGTGCCTGATCTTTGTAGGCCTCGGTGATTGAGTGTTTTTGAACAGCTGAATGAACAACGTGTGTACTTCAGTTTTTAGGAAATACAGGCACATTTATGCTTGCCTTTATAATATTGAAAGCAATAGAAGACATTGAAGATAACAAACAATTTAATTTGGACCAGAGTGAAAGATATGTTCAGAGGAGTGGGTGGTCGAGCATTTAATTCTAAACAGTCATGTTTTACTGTCGAAATGAGAACACTTTTTTTCCCATTGGTTAATGGGTGTGGCACGCAGAGAATGAAGTTTATTGCAAGTCAAACAACACTACAACAAAACGGTTACATGGATTTCTGGAAACTAAATTAATTTTAGCGTCTATACCAAAACAGTAATGCACACTGTTTAATTAGATCATGGAATGCGTAAATAATTCAGTCTTATTTTCGTGAGAATTGACAGCTAGTTGGTAATGAAAAAGTAGAATACAAAAATCATGGATGAATTGTAAACTGAACCATATTCATCAGGACAATGCACCACACTGAATGCTTCGGTTATATTTCTTCCTTTATTTCTCCTATCTCATGTGCTACAATGCTGTCAAACAAGGCTACTAGCAACTTTCAGTTCTAGAGATAGAATTGGAAGCATGCAGTTTGGGAAATAGATCGTCATGTAGTTATTAATTGTGCAACAATAAATCTAAACATGAGCATTTCATTCAGACCGTCCAGCTTTAAGAAATCGAGATTAATTTGGTTGGTTGAATTTCAATAAGTCGGTGTTCACCAATCAGAAGCTGAGTTGCGTTTGGGGATCCGGCCAGCCCCTTCACGACACAGACACCATCACATCCGATCAGACGCAGAGTAAAATTAGATAGCGAGCAGCTCGGCAGGATTTGTTCACAAATCCACTGAAAATTTCAGAGAAAAAAAAGGATATTAAATCAAATAATCCCACGAATTTGTGAAACATTCAGGTATTTATTACATGGCAGTTGTTTCGGATATAAAATACATTGACATAGCTATGAAGAGGATAATTCATGGTGCGGGAATGTTCTGAAACAACGGGAATGTTTAACGCTGGAAATGAGATGTAAAATATATTGGATGCTAAAATGCCGGACACTGTGCTGTGTACTCTCCTTGTGGAACCTGGTGTTTGGACAAATTCATTACTCGATTCCTGAAGAACTGCAGCTGGGCGCCTTTGTTGGGAATGTCGCTGAAGATTTGGGCTTAGATGTAAAACTGCTCGCGGCTCGCAGTTTTCGGATTGTGTCCGGGCCCAGGAAACAATATGTGGACATAAACCTGGACACTGGTATTTTGCTGGTGAAACAATCAATTGACAGAGAAGAGATTTGCGGCCCAAGCTTGAGTTGTGTCTTATCTTTGAGCGGTTTGCTTCAAAATCCCTTAAAGCTGTACCCGATTGCAGTAGAGATTCTCGACATAAATGACAACACTCCCAGCTTCCTAAAGAGACAATTTCACCTTGAAATTTCAGAGCTTTCTTCGCCGGGAACGCGCTTCCCTCTCGAGTCGGCGAACGATCCAGACGTTGCAACCAACTCCGTGCAAACCTATGAGCTCCTTCCCAACAATTACTTCGTCCTTGATGTACAAATGCACGATGGGGAAAAATTGCCAGTTTTGGTGCTGCAGAGTTCCTTGGACAGAGAAACTGAATCCAGACACAGTTTGACACTGATAGCCAAGGACGGCGGCATCCCTGTGAGATCGGGCACTGTTCAGGTTTTAATCACCGTAAAGGACAGAAACGACAACGCCCCTGTCTTCCCCCAGTCGGTTTACAGAGTCAGCGTGTTGGAGAATGTAGCAGCAGGAACGCAGGTAATCAAATTAAATGCCACTGACTTGGATGGTGGTCCTAATGGAGAGATAACCTATTCACTCAGTAGCTACAATTCTGCCAAATCTCGGGAAAAATTTAGTGTGGATTCGAAAACTGGTGAAATCAAAGTTAGAGCGAAGTTGGATTATGAAGAAAGTACGGTATTTGAAATTAATATTAAAGCCGTAGACGGAGGTTCTGACGCTATGTCGGGGCACTGTGATGTCTTAGTAAATATTATTGACGTGAATGATAACCCACCGGTGGTAACATTGACTACTTTGAAGAGTACACTCTCTGAAGATGCTCCATTTGGGACTGTAGTCGCTCTGTTCAGTGCAACAGATAAAGATTCGGGGATAAACGGGCAGGTACATTGTAAAATTCCGATTAAACTACCCTTTAGCCTAGATTCGCCTTTGGAGAATTATTACGGATTAATTGTTCAACATCAGCTGGATCGAGAAAGTATCTCCAAGTATGACATTACTGTAACGTGCACGGATGCAGGGAATCCTCCTCTCACATCCAAAAACACCATTCGGGTAGAGATTTCCGATATAAATGACAACGCGCCGAGGTTTGCGCCGTCTTCATACAAGGCAAGCGTGATGGAGAACAATGATTTTGGCGCTCCTATATTTTCCATTTCAGCCTTTGATACAGATATTGGCCTGAACGCTCGATTGAAATACTCTATCCTGGAGACTCAAGTTCACAACGCCTTGGTATCCACTTACGTCTCTATTAACTCGAAAACTGGAGTAATATTCGCACAACGATCCTTTGACTACGAGAAATTGAAAAGTTTCCAGTTCCAAGCTCAGGTCATGGATTCTGGATCGCCACCATTGGCCAGTAATGTTTCAGTGGATGTTGTTATCCTTGATCAGAATGACAATGTCCCAGTAATCGTGCAGCCAATGGCCGAATTTGGATCAGCCACAGTGGAGACAATATCCAGGTTCGCAGAACCAGGCTGTTTGGTTGCCAAAGTATCTGCCACTGACGCTGACGCGGGTCAGAACGCTCGCCTTTCTTACTCCATTATTGAAGCTACCCATCGTAATCTATTTACTATTTCACCAGACACTGGGGAGATTTGGACTATCCGGCGCATTGCGAGTAAAGATTCTACGAAGCAAAGCTTGGTGATTCTCGTAAAAGACAATGGAAAACCATCTCTTTCTGCTACAGTGACCATCATCTTATCTGTGGTTGGTGGTGACACTGAAACATTCTCCAGCGTCAGTGGTTCATCTAAGGACCCTCGCTTCGGCCCTGATATCAGTCTTTCTTTGGTCATCACCTTAGGGGTAATTTCTATCGCTTTTCTTGTGATTTTAATTATTCTCGCTGTGAAGGTTCATAAAAGCAGAAATGTTTTAGGTGGTCAGCACTGTTCCCTGGGGGCATGTTGCTGCCTTGAAAACAGACATTCTCTGAATGGAATTCAAAAGGCGAGTAGAAACCTTCAGATACCCCCAAACTATGTTGAAGTATTCGGAGGTGATCCCCTTTCTCAGCGCTTCCGCTATGAGTCATGTTCGACATTGCAGTCAACAAAGAGAGACTTCGTAACCCCCAACATGTGCAGGTCATATACTGACAAAAAGTATGTTCGGAATGATTCTCTTGAGAAAGAAAGCACGAGAATGATTGACTCTGAATGTAACAGCAACTCTGTATACAAAGAGGTGAGGTTCTTTTAAAAAGTTAAGGTATTGACAGATTTGATTTGGTAATATATTTCTCAAAGGGTTGAGACATTTGGAGACACGGAATATGCTGGGGTTTTTTTTTTGACTGGAGCGTTGGAGGCTGAGAGGTGACCTAATACATATTTATAAAATCGTGAGAAGCATGGACAGGATAAATACCCTACAATACGGGGGTGCACAACAATGGTTTAAGATCAGAGGGGAAATATTTTAAAAGGACCTGAGGGGTAACTTTATTATGCAGAGGATGGTGCACGTAAAGAACAAGCTGCCAGAGCCTAACCCTAACCCTATCTCCTCCTCTCCACCTATCCTCTCCTCTATCCATCTTCTATCCGCCTCCCCCTCTCTCCCTATTTATTTCAGAACCCTCTTCCCCTCCCCCATTTCTGATGAAGGGCCTCGGCCCGAAACGTCAAGCTTTCCTGCTACTATGATGCTGCTTGGCCTGCTGTGTTCATCCAGCCCCACACCTTGTTATCTCGGATTCTCCAGCATCTGCAGTACCTTTTATCTCTGCCAGAGGAAGTGGTAGGTATGTACAATTCCAACAATCAAAAAAAAAATAAGGATGGGTATATGAATAAGAAGTTTTGAGAGGAAAATAGGGCAAATGCTGGAAAATGTGATTAAGTCAGATTGTGATGCCTGGTCAATGCGCCCAAGTTGGATTGAAGGGTTTATTTCCCTCTGTACCACGCTGTGACTCTATGTTTATGAATTTGGAAATTTTCTGTGTTGAATAAGAAGGAAGTAATGGCTCTGATGTATCATCCACGTTTTTCTCTATTTCTTTTTATCGTCAACAGTAATGTTTTGTAATGGCATTTTTGATTGCATTTACATTACTTCCTGATTATAGGCAAATTTTGGTCTGCCAAAAGGAGTTTCAATTTTGTCATGGAAGCCGTGGTTGTTTGTTGACAGATTCTAAAATCGGGGTGTACTTAAACCTATGAGAATTGTTGACTTTATCTAATGGCAAACATTTAAGAGTTATTACTCTGTGAACAATTCTGTGCAAATACACGGAAGTGAAAGTACAGAACACTTCCTTGGTCAGTGGAACAGCTGTCTTCGTAAGACATGTAAACATATTAGTTTGTTCCCCGTTGCCATGTTCTCAGCTGGTACTCTTCGTTAACTAATATGAGCACGTTTCAGTGCGTCAGGTCTTGTTTTTAATTGATGAGGTACTGCTGTATGAAACTGCTTCACTTTATCGAAAAACAGGCTATAGGTCAAGACAATGTGTCATTTATTTAAATATTACTTTCGGATAGTTTTAGTGTACTTAAATTTTGGGGCTAGTATTTCTTCAAACTATTGAAGCACCATAGACTGAATGTGCCATTCACATGCTTCTACTGGTGAAAGAGATCTCTCTGCTTGGGAAGTGCAAGCAATGAGAGGTAAAATCGCAGAGAAGCACAGTGGGCTGATCTCTTTAGAGAGGGAAGACGGCTCGTGCCTTAATCTAGGAACACCATTCATCAAGTGAGGGGCAACGTTAGCAAGACGTGATCTACATGGTGTTCACTGTTGGTATGGAGGTATCAGACCTGTGCTGTCAGCATCTCATTGTTTAGAAACCAACCGTCCAGCTAACTGAGCTAACAACCTTCTTTTTGCTTTTACTGCTGTCGACATCCCGTCACTCTCAGAACATATTAGGCGCTCAATATAAAGATGCACTTTCTACAACAACTGGCTCTTAACTGCAAAAGTTGGGGGGGGTGGAATTTCAACAAATTATTCATGGATATTTGAACTTCTCTATTCAAGCAAAAACAGCAGTGTCAGAAAGCAATATTTCACGCTTCTCTACATATTTGGAATGTGATCAGCCCATACAAACATTGCACTACATTGCATGCATAAATTAATGTACGAATTAGAAAAGTCGTTTGTTCATTTGGCAAATCACCAGAAGATAAACGGAAAGAAATATTAACGTGTTCTTTTTAACATACTTCTGATTTCTTTAAGTAAAGAACCTAGACTCAAATTAATTAATGTCCATATTCCATACGAAGTCCAGGTAACAATAAATCGGGCATATTTTGCTCAAACATTGATCGGATCATCGAAATGACAACCTGGAAATGGGAAAACGGTAATGCGGTGTTTGCAAAGTAGGCTGTGTCATCATATACAATAGAATTCTGGGAGCTACGTATGTGAGAGGAAATCAATTGATATGCTTAACGAAGCTATTTACCGGATATTTTGAAAGACAGCTGAAGTGATGTTGGACCTAGTTTTTAAGATTCAAGGAAGTGATAGTAGCTAGCTTTGTCTACAGGAAATGATAATTGGATTTGTGACAGAAAACTGTTGCTATTTTGCTAAAACACAAGTAAACTCAATCAACTCAGTGGCAGGTAATTTAAAACGCCCTAAAGTTAAATGGATGCAAATATGGCACTTTTTCAGCTAGGAACTAGCAACCAGATTTGCGCAACATGTCTGAATCTCCGACTCTACTCTCAGGGAAAGGGTCCTCCGGCGTGTATTTGTGCTATGGTCCAGACCAGACTCCCTCAAAATATTTTAAGCAGTTATCCTAGACCCAAGCTTTTTCTTATTTTAAAGGTAGATGTGAAGTGTGTGCTCGGGATGTGATGCGACTGGTCAAACTACTCGATGTTAAGCAAAACACAATTTATTTAAACACTATAGTTAAAATACAAACACAATAAAGAGCAATTTGGAATAACAAATATTGGAAAACCTAACTGAATAATAGATACAACACCTATAACTGATTAACTGTTCCGGTATGGTTGCATCCAACATTAAGGTAAATTCAGACACAGATTCATACAAGCTGTTTTCCAACCCAGGAGGAAACAACGTCGAGAAGATTTCAGAGGAAGTGGCAGCTAGGAATCATTCAGTGAAACAGCAACACTTCTGGGATCCCTAAAAACTTCTGACAGTTAAATCTCACAAAAAAAGGCCTGGTCTTTAAGAGCTGGCCACTCCTTTTCCATTGTTACATTTTTCAAAAAAAAACTTAAAGACCTCACAAATTATTTACTTAAGCTGTTTTCAGTAGCCAGTTCGTAACCTGTGCCTTTACAACCTCTCTTCAAAAAAACACCTTCGGACAAATTAAGCAGTTTAGCGTGACACTATTGTCACATTTGTATCCTCATAACTTCTCAAAGTATGCATACATTTTATCATTTAGAGTGCGTAGAACAACGGGAAGACATTGTAAGCATTTCAGGTTAGAAAATGAAGGGAAAAGCTTTTTCATGGGGCCTGCCCTGTATTGCAACTTTTTTAAAATTTTGCTTTGAATCATATGAGCTGACTGTAATTACATTTTCTAGTGACCCAGCATTGCGTGGTCAGTGAGAGAGACGAAAGAAAATTCAGTATTTTCAGAGTAACATTTTGCCAACAAAAAATTGGTTTCAGATTTGAAATGCATTTAAATTGGGAAAAAGTTAGGAAACAACTGTATCAGCGGTATCGTCTGTGGTGGGGAAGCTCTTGGAGAAGATACTGAAGAACAAGATATTTGCACAATAAGTAGAAAATGGACTAATTAATGACAGGCAGCATGGTTTTGTACGGGGAAGGTCATGTCCCACCAACTTGCTTGTGTTTTTTGAAGAAGTGACAAAGATCATTGATGAGGAAAGGGCTGTGGGTGTAGTTTTTGTGGACTTTTCAAGGCATTTGATAAAGTCTCACGTGGCAGATTGTTACGAAAACAAAAATCACATGGCATTCGGGGTGGGCTGGCTAGATGAGAACAAAACTAGCTTGGCCATACAAGACATAGGTTAGCAGTGGAAGGGTGTTTTTTTCAAAATGGAGACCATTAACTAGTGATGTTCCACAGGGATCAGTCTTAGGTTCTCTATTGCTTGTAGTATACATAAATTATCTGCAGGAAAATGCGGGTGGACTGGTTAGTAAGTTTGCAGATGACATGAAGATTGGTGGAGCTGCTGATAGTGAAGACAATTGTGAAAGGACACAACAGGATGTAATTAGTGTGGTGAATTGGGCGCAGAAATGGTAGATGCTATTTAATCCAGACAAATGCGAGGTGATGAAATTTGTAGGATCAAATTTAGGTGTGAATTATACTGTAAATGACAGAATCCTTAGGAACATTAACATGCTGATGGACCTGGGTGTGCAGGTCCACAGTTCCTTAAACGTGGCAACACAAGTGGGCAAATTGATTAAGAAGGCATAGGGCATGCTTGCCTTCATTGGCCAGGGCATGGAGTTGGCCAGTCATGTTGCAGCTATATAAAACCCTGGTTAGGCCGCATTTGGAGTATTTTGTGAAGTTTTCATCGCTACAGTACCGGAAGGATGTGGAAACTTTGGAGAGAGTGCAGATAAGGTTCATTACGATGTTGCCTGGTCTCGAGGGCATTGTCTATGCGGAAATGTTAAAAAGACTAAGATTGCCTTCACTGGAAAGACAGCAGCTGAGACGAGACCTGATAGGGGTCTGTAAAATTACGAGAGGCATAGACAGGATGGATAATCGCAGGCTTTTTCCCCTGGTTGAAGTTTCGATTACTAGGGGACACAGATTCAAAGTGAAAGTGGGAAAGCTTAAGGGAGATGTGCGAGGGAAGTTCTTTCATGCAGATAGTGGTAGGAGCCTGGAACGCACTGCCAGAAGATGTGGTAGAAGCAGGCACACTGGTGACATTTAAGAGGCATCTGGATGGTTACATGAATCAGGAGGGAATAGAAGGATATGGACCAAATAAGGGCAGAAGCCTTTTTTTAGTTTAGTTAGAGCATGATGATCAGTACAGACTTGGAGGGCCAAAGGGCCGGTTCCTGTGTTGTACTTCTGTTTTGTTCTTTTGTTCTTTTGTAAACATGCAGCGAGTTATAATTCAAACAATCAAACATAGATGACACTTAGACAATGCCAAAGAGTTATTAATTTCACAAACTAGGAAATGGGGAGAATTTGAAAGAAGATAATTTCAAGGGAACCTTGACAATTTCATATGCTTTTCATACTCATTTTAATGCCCGTTCTGGAATGTGGACACTAGTACTGATCAAAAATGTGTTTCCTACCTCAGCATTTGAAAGCTGTCTCAGATCATTGTTGACCTCTGCGACTGTTTTTTTTGAGCAACTGAAGGAATGATATGCACTATTAAGTTTAGAAAATAAGGGTTGATTAGGTGTTCATGTGTGTGTACCTTCAAAATGTTCGACCTCAGAGGTGGCATTATATTTAACACACTATTTAACATGGACCAAAGTGTAAGACATGGAGGAAGGATAAGCTATTCAGCATGTAATATATAATAGTTATACAAGATACGAACGTGGAACACTTTTTACACAGGTCAATGCATGCCTTACACAAAGAATGGAGATTGTTACAGTGTAAAGAATACCATCACAGGATAGTCATGTGGATGTCTGGAAATGAAACAAATGATCATAGAAATCGCAATACTGTAAACCTTCTGTTTCATTGTGTTAGAGAACAGTGAAATCATTCGTCTTTCCTTTAGTGAGAATTAGCGACTCATAGGGGATATAAAGGCATAACGGAAGAATCACATATAGATTGTAAATTGCATTGTATTTACAAATCAATGAGTTTTCCTGACTGCTGAGGGACTTTTTTTCTTTAACTTCTTCTGTGACATAGAGAATAATTCTCACTCTTAAAAGATCATCCATCGCAAATTCGTTCTAGATATTGTTATGGGCACATGAAGAAACAATACAGAAGAGTGTGTTACCCCTTAATACAATTTTTAGTTGTACAACATTAAATCTGGTATTTGCACTTACCTTAGACCTTGCAGCTTTAAGAAATCAACAGTACTTTGATTGGTCGAATTTTAACGTACAGCTATTCACCAATCAGGAGCTGAGAGGTGATTAGGGATCTGGACAGCCCCCTTCACTGCCCAGACACCATCACGTCCGATCAGACGCTGAGTGATATTGGATAGCGAGCAGCTCGGTAGGAATTGCTTAACTATCCAGTTAAATTTTCAGAGAACAATAGAAGACTTACAATAAACAATCCGAGCGGTTCGTGAAACATTCAGGTATTTACTACACCGCAATTGTTTCGGATATAAAATGCATTCATATAACCTGAAAGAGGAAAGCTGATGGTGCGGGCACGTTCTGAGAAAAGGGGAAATGTTTGAAGCTGGAAATGAAATATAAATTATATAGGCCTCTAAAATGCCAAATCTTCTACTGTATATTTTCTTTGTGGAATCTGGCGTTTGGGCAGATTCATTATTCAATTCCTGAAGAACAACAACTCGGCACCTTTATTGGGAATGTTGCTGAGGATTTGGGTTTAGATGTAGAGCAGCTGTCGGCCCGCAATTTGCAGATTGTGCACGGTCCTAGCACACAATATGTTGATATCAATTTAGACCGTGGTATTTTATTTGTGAAGGAAACAATTGACAGAGAAGAGATTTGCGGGCCGAGCTCCAGTTGCGTGCTATCCTTGGACGTTTTCCTTGAAAACCCATTGAAGCTGTATCAGTTTGCAGTGGATATTTTCGATATAAATGACAATGAGCCCAGTTTCCCTAATAGACAATTGCACCTTGAAATTTCAGAGCTTTCTCCTCCAGGAATGCGCTTTAGCCTCGAGTCCGCGCATGATTTGGACGTTGGAACCAACTCAGTGCAAAACTACGAGCTCCTTCCGAGCGATTATTTTATTCTTGATGTACAAACGCGCAGCGGTGAGGGAAAATTGCCGGTATTAGTACTGCAGAATGCTTTGGATAGAGAAATGGAATCCAGCCACAGTTTAACGCTAATCGCAAAGGATGGCGGAGTTCCGGTGAAATCGGGTACGGTTGAGATAACAATCCTCGTTAAGGACACAAACGACAACGCCCCTGTCTTCCCCCAGTCAGTTTATAGAGTCAACCTATTGGAGAATATAACCACAGGAACGCAGGTAATCCTATTAAATGCCTCTGATTCAGACGATGGTTCCAATGGAGAGATAACCTACTCGTTCAGTAGGTACTGTTCGGCCAAGGCTCGGGAAAAGTTTGCCGTGAATTCCAAAACCGGTGAAATCCGGGTGAAAGGGAACCTAGACTATGAAGAAAATAAAGTGTTTGAAATTAACATACAAGCTACAGACGGAGGTCCTGATGCTATGTCGGGGCACTGTGATGTTTTGGTGAATGTTATTGATGTGAATGATAACCCACCTGAAGTGAAGTTGACGTCTTTGTTGAGTACAATTTCGGAAGATGCGCCAGTTGGGACTGCAGTCGCTCTGTTCAGTGCAGCAGATAAAGATTCAGGGAGAAACGGGCAGATACAATGTCAAATATCAAACAGATTACCCTTCAGACTAGATTCTTCATTGAAGAATTATTATGGAATACTTGTTCAACATACATTGGATCGTGAAATTATCTCTATGTACGACATTACAATTACATGCATGGATGCAGGAAATCCATCTCTTACATCCGAGAAAACCATTTGCGTCGAGGTTTTAGATATAAACGACAATGCGCCACAGTTCACGCAGTCTTTACACACAGCAAACATAATGGAGAACAACATTATTGGAGCTTCTATATTTTCCATTACTGCCTTTGATCCGGATATCGGAGTGAACGCTCGACTGAAATACCTAATTCTGGGGACTGACGTTCAGAAGGCTTCGGTATCCAATTACGTCTCTATTAACCCAGAGACGGGTGTCATATTCGCTCTGCAATCGTTTGACTACGAGCAACTGAAAAACTTTCAGATTCAAGCTCAGATCATGGACTCTGGGACACCACCTCTGGCAAGCAATGTATCAGTGGATGTTTTTATCATCGATCAGAATGATAATGTTCCAGTCATTGTACAGCCATTAGCCGAATTTGGGTCAACAGCAGTTGATACAATATCCAGGTTTGCAGAACCAGGCTATTTGGTTGCCAAAGTATCGGCTACTGACGCTGACACCGGTCAGAACGCTCGCCTCACTTATTCCATTTTTCAAGCTACCCAGCCTGGGCTTTTTACTATTTCGCCAAACAGCGGGGAAATTTGGACTATCCGTCGTATTGCGAGCAAAGATGCCTCTAAACAAAGGTTGGTGATTCTGGTAAAAGATCATGGAATACCATCATTTTCTGCCACAGTGACCATCATCTTAACTGTGGTTGGTGGTGACACTGAAAGATTGTTCAGCGTCAGTGGCTCATCTGATGATCCCGAATCCACTCCTGTTCTGAGCATTTCCTTGGTCATCGCATTCGGTGTAATTTCTTGCATGTTACTAGTGATTTTAATCATCCTCGCTGTGAAGATTTATAAAGACAGAAATTCTTTAAGTAATCAGCACAGTTCTCTGGGATTCTGCTATTGCTTTGACACCAGACATTCTGTGAATGAAATTCAAAAAACTAGTAGAAACCTTCGGATAGCCCCAAATTATGTTGAGGTATTTGGGGGAGATCCACTTTCGCAAAGTTTTCGTTACGATTCGTGTTCAACATTGCATTCAACAAGAAGAGACTACAAAACTGCCAATACATGCAGGTCGTATACAGACAAGAATTTTGTTCAAAATGAGACTTTCGGGAAAGAAAGCACGACAATGGCTAATTCTGAATATAACAGCAAATCTGTAAACAACGAGGTGAGAATCTTCGAAAAAGGAATAAGCTATTACATGTTTCACTTTAATATCTGTAGATATGTGTCTTGAAGTTAACGTCATGAAAGTAAGAGCGTAAATGTACCATTCGCACTTTTCATTTCTGTTTCTTACCAACAATAATGGCCCCATATCATAACCTGTAGGACATATTTACATTGCTCTGTGGTTATATGAAACTTTTCCGTTGTCAGCCTGAGTTTTAGTTGTTCTGTGGAAGTCTCGTTTTCCTGCTGGCAGTTTCCAAAACCACTGGAGTTAATTTGAATCTATGACAATTGTTGGCATTTTCCGGTGATAATCATTTAAGTTTAACTCCTGATATTGTATTCTGTGCAGGTACATATCTATCTATTGGACATTAGAATGGCTATTCTACACATGCCCTGTGTGTAAGTCTTTTTTTCTTCCCAGTGCCAAGTCCTCAGTTCGTTGTTAATATTAACTAATGTCGGCATGTTTGCGAGTCTCAGATCTTTGTGAGTTGATGAGGTAATCTTGTATTCTACAGCTTCACTTTGAGTGTTCATAATGTGTTTTAGCTCAATTCAAAACATTTTTAAATATTTATTTTGAAGTTTTCTAGTGAGCATAGATTATACGACTCATATTTATTCAAATTGACTTTTAAATGCCATGGAATGAATGAACCATTCACTTGCTTCAAATGGTAAAAGCAATCGCCCTGTTCTGGAGATTTGGAGATACTTCCAACGAGATTAGCTGCTGTCACTGCAGTCTACCTCCAATCAACCTCTTTGAACCCATTGTGCACTGAAGTGGTAAATTTGATCCCTGTGATATCAGGTTGTTAAAAGTAAAAAGGGAAGGGAGAATTATATCAAATTATTCTGAGTAAAGTTGAAAACCAGCCTTTGAGCAGAAAAGGAATGTTTCAAAGCAATATGCGAACTCTCTCTGATGTGCTCGAAATTTGATCAGCCCGTGTTAATACTGCACTAGAAATTTGCATAATTAAAATTTGTGTACCAATTAGAACAGAAGATTGTACATTTGGGAAATCACCAGAAGACAATGAAATATTATTTTAAACTTGCTAACATTTTTCAGGCTTTTGTAAGTATAGAACCTAAAATCAAATTGAACAGTTTTCACGATCAATGAAAGGTGATTTTACTCCAGCCCAGCTACCATCTAAATTGAACAAACATTTCTAAATCTTTGTCTAAGTCATCAAAGCGACAGCTGGAAGTATAAAATTAGTTATATGGTATTTTTAAAGACATGTTTATCTATAATATATAACATAATTATTTAGGCTGTTGCCCAAGTGAGACTAAATCGATAGATTTGATGTTGAACTTGTACGAGGTAACTCGTTAGATCTCACCTAGAGTTTGTGTACGATTTTGGGTACGACATTAAAGGAAATATGCAAATGAATCGAAAGGAGTGTAAAAGCAATATACTAGAATAGTTACAATGCGAGAAACTCCAGTTATGAGGGTAGATTGGAAAAGTTAGGACTGTTCTCCCTGGACTGAAGAAGGTTTACAGGAAATCTGATTGAGATTTGTAAAAATGGGAAGACTAGATAGGGTGAAGCAGTTTAACTTGTAATTGAAATAAGGATAAGACAGCATACATTTCAAGTAGTGTGCAAATGAAGTAAGTGTGATGTCAGACACGAACATTCTCACGCAACGAGTTTTTAGGGTATGGAATGCACTCCTTAAAAATATGGTGGCGACCCCGCAGAGGGCTTTGGATGTTTTCTTTTTCGATAGAATGGTGTGCTGGCATATGGGGAAAAGGCAGTAGATTGACACTACATTATAGGACCGAATTAGATACATAGAGATAGTGCGGGCATGACGGGCTGAAGTTACTCTTTCTGCATTGTAATAATTCTGTGATACTTTGATATAATCATAGAAACTGTTCACTAGACATTTCAATACACTACAGGTGAGGCTGGATTTGGATGCTAAGACTCAAAGAATCGATGGCAGTTCATCTATACCATATAAAAATTGGAATTGTTGCTTAAAACTGTGATGGTATTTTTCCAATTTACTAAACACTCTGGTCGATTTAGGCACTTTTAATCCAAGCAGTGCTGATAGCAAATACTTACAGCTGTGGTTTTGATATAACTTCATTCATGAAATAGCAACCTAGTTTACAGTACATACCTGAAACTCCTACTCTGTTGTCAGGGACACGAGCTTGCGCTTCCACTCATTTTTTATATGATCAGGCCTCATAAGATACTTGTATTTCACGACACGATTTGGAGACCAAAGAGAACACTTCGTAGCCGTTTCCGAGAATGCAACAGGTGGACGTCATGGTGCAAGAACTGAATTTATAAGTTTTAAAATGTTCCTGAATTATATGAACATGCTGCGTACACTTGTACGTACATACACTTCTCAGTGAGATAGAATTGCGTGGACGGTCAGTGAGGTGAAAGAAATATCCCAACTTTCAGGGTGACAATTGGCAGAGTTGTTTGAAGATATAGAGTCACACCACACAGAAACAGGCCCTTCTGTCCTACTTGTCTATCCTGGCCAGGGTTCCTAAACTGAACTGTACGGCCAATATCCCTCTAACTCTTTCCTATCTATGTACCTGCACAGACTGAAAAGTATCTAACCTGGAAGGTAACTGAGTAAATGCATTCATTATCAGTTACAACAGTGAAGTAAACTGGCAATGATGATTAATGCAACATGGAAGCAGAAACATCGAAACTATAGAAACTAGGGTCAGAACGAGGCCATTTGGACTTTCAAACCTGCTCCACTATCCAATACGATCATGGCTAATCCTCTGTCTCGTGAAATATTCCTCCTTTCTCTCCAATCTCTTTGGTGCCTTTAAAATCTAAATATTTATCCATCTCCTTCTTGAATATATTCAGTGAGTTGGTCTCCACATTCTTTTACGGATGAGAATTCCATTGATTCACGACCATTGGAATGAAGAAATGCTTCCTCATTTCACCCTTAAAGGCCCTACTCCATTTACAAGACTGTGACCGCTGGCTCTAGACAGCCCAACAAGAAAAAAATATCTTCACTGTATCCTGTCTGTCCAGCCCATTATAATTTTCTGCGTTCCAACCAAACCTGCTCTCATTCTGACAAGCCCTCATGGTTACAGACCAGTCGAGCAAATCCCTTCTCACAGGCAATACTTCCCATCCACAGTACTAGCCTAGTGAATCCTCTTCCACACTCCCTCAATGGAAAGTAGAATATCGTTTCTTAGGGAGACAGCCCAAACCTGCACACAATACTCAAGATGCAATTTCACCAAGCCTTGTAGTAGTAAAACACCCCCCTTCTGATTGCATATCTTCTTGCAATGAAGGAACATATATCCCCTTGCCTGACTACTTTCATTGGCAGACGTGCACGGACACCAGGGAGACAGCTAGAACTGCAGATACTGCAGTCAGAGATAACAAAGTGTGAGACTGAAGGAACACAGCAGGCCATGCAGTATCCGAGGAGCAGGAAAGTTGACGGTTCGGGTCGGGACCTTTCTTGGGAATGGCTCAGATCTCGATAATTGTAAACAATGCAAACGGCAATGCTCCCGTCTTCTGCCAGTCAGTTTACAGAGTCAGTCTATTCGAGAATGCAGCCACAGGAACGCTATGATAATATTAAATGCCACTGGCTTGGACAATGGTACCAATGGAGAGATAAACTATTCTTTTGGTAGCCACGCTTCAGCTGGAGTTCGGGAACAGTTTGGCATGGATTCTAAAACTGGTGAAATCAGAGTGAAAGGAAAGTTGGACAATGAAGAAATCGCCGCCGTTGAAATTAAGATGCATGCTACAGACGAGAGGTCTGAGGTTATGTCGAGGCTCTGTGAGGATTTGGTAAATATTATTGATGCTAATTTTCACCCACCTGAAGTGAGTTTGACGTCTTTATCGAGTAAAATTTCGCAAGATGCTCCAATTGCGACTATGATCGGTTTGTTCGCTGCAGCGGATAAAGATTCCAGCAGAAATGGACAGGTACATTGTCACGTTTCAACAGCACTACTATTTAAACTGGATTCCTCTTTGAAACATTTTTATGGAATAATTATTCATCATCCGCTGGATCCTGAAAATACTTCCAAATATGACGTTACGATAACATACACGGATGCTGGAAATCCTGCACTTACATCGGAGAAAACTGTTCAGGTCACCGTTTCCGATATAAATGACAATGCGCCACAGTTCAGTCAATCTTCATTTACAGCAAACATAAGAGAGAATAATGATACTGGCGCATCTTTATTTTCCATTACAGCCTTTGATCCCGATACTGTGTGAACGCTCGACTGAAATACGCCGTCCTGGAGATTCAAAATCAGTGCGCTCGTTATTCAATTACATCGAAGCAATTAATTGTGCATGCATTGCCTTATTTCATTTATTCACAACATGGTCCTGTACTGTCTCATGCAGTAACCAGTAAATTCCACTGTTGCATACATGGTGAGAAGTAATATAAATTGAGGGCTACATCGTGTATTTCCACTATCCACAGACAAATTTGACCAGGCCTGTTTTCTCACCCACTATGTACACCCCACTCCCTCTGTACTCCCATCTGTTCCCCAACCCCATTGAGAATACAAGGTCAACCATAATCCATCTTGCATGAGGTACTGAAAGTATATTGAAATAAAATCAAAATGTATGACAGAAACTCAGCAGATCTGTTTGCATCCCAGGAGAGAGTATCAGAGTTCATGTTTTGAGTCCACTGTGACTCTCCATTAAACGTTCTGCGCAAGCTTAAAACGTCAATTCCGTTTCTTTTTTTGAAAATTCTGCCATATCTACTGAGTTTCTCAAGCACGCTTTAAATTCGGATCGCCAGCGTCCACAATATTTTATCTTTTATTTTACAGTAACCATACTTCTCAAACATTTCTTTCCTTCAAGTGATCCTGTTGAGTCATAAAACGTTGAATCTGTAGATGAGTAATGAATGAATATCAAATATTGACAAATCAATAGTTAAATTCAGTTAAGAATATTTAAATAGTGAAGCACCAAAACGTTAATGGTAAGTGTATTAAGTTGAGTCTAAAGAAATGGACTGAGGAGAAGGAGAAGGTAATCCTGCTCTAGTTATTCACTATAAAAACAGCTCGCAAGCAATACTTCAGCAAAGGCAGCTAAAACTATAAACGAGGAAACAGAGCTCATTTTTAATTGCACAACCACAAATGTTAATCTTAACTAAACATAATCTGCCGAGTCATTCCAGCTTATACAAGTCCTCTGTTAGGTGGTTGGTTGAATATGCGAGCTCCCTACTGACTAATCAGAAGCTGAAGTGTGAGTTTGGGAGAATGGATTGGAGAACTGCAGAGCATTTTGTGAGGTTTATGCAATTATTGATGATTTCAGTGGAAAAAAAGGTATATTTGTTGGCAAAAATCTCAGTGAAATGGAAATCCTGAATGCACATTATGCACATTCTCATACAGCTAGTTGTTAACGTATGAAATGCAATCCAAGAAAATGTGGCAGAAGCAGTTCCAATTGAGGCATTCAAGAGGGCATTAAATTTTTTTAAATAATATTTTGCGCAGTGTAGGGTAAATGCAAAAGATCGACATTAGGTAATAGAGCCGCCCCAAATAAAACAGACAGTGCAGACGCAATAAGCTGAATTTTCTCCTTCTGCATTGAAAAAATTCAGTGATCCTTTGACCTCATGAACGAAATTATTTAACAGAAATTTCAATACACTACAGATAAGACTTGGTTTTGATTTTGAACTCAAAGAATTGATAGCAGTTCATCAATAGCATTTTAGAATTTGATTTGTTGCAGAAGACACATCATTTAACCAACACACGGGAGAATTTGATTGATTTAGGAACCGTTACCCAAAGTAGAGGTGATATTAAATATTTACAGCTGTGGGATTTCTTAAATTACACTAGACTTTTTTTTGCTGCTTCACTATTTAAATATGCTTAACTGAATTTAACATCATGGTAAATGGCATCCTAGTTTACAGTACATACCTGAACCTCCTACGCTGTTGTCATGGAGAGGGTCCTTAACTTCCACCAGATATTTACATGTTCGACCTCGTAAGATGCTTACATTCCACGACAGAGTTTGAAGAGCAAAGAGAACACTGCATACTCTTTTCCCAGAACACAATGGATGGGCATTATGAAATATTTCTTGAATCCCTAGCGTTTAAAATATTTCTGAATTATATGAGCATACTGCAATTGTGTAAGTACACTTCTCAGTGAGCCAGAATTACGTGGGCAGTGCCTGAGATGAAAGAAAAATCCAGGTGACACTTTACAATGAGAAAAGTTGTTTGAAAATACATGCGTCTATACCAACCAGGTTTCCTCAACTGAAATGTGCTTGACCAATATTCCTCTAAATCTTTTCTATCCATGTACTTGTGCAGACTGAAAACTATCTAATTTGGAAATTATATTAGAAAATGCATGCATCATCAGTATCAAGAGGTAAGCAAACTGGAAATGATTATAAATCAAACACTGAAGCAGAAATATAGAAAGTAGCTCCAGAACTAGGCCAATTTTGCACTTTCAAACCTGCTCCACCATCCAATACGATCATGACAAATCATCTATCTCATGAAATATGCTTCCTCTTGAAAGCTACAGATGATCATAAAAATGACACACTACTTAACCTGGACCAGAGTTTAAGAGCTGGGGCGGGAATAATTGGTTCTACATACAATTTTCTACAATAGTTGCTCCAAGGTATTTTTCCCACGATTTTGTATGTGTGTCATGCAGAGAATGGAAATTATTACAAGTGAAACTGGATAATTCTATGGAGTATGAAAGTGGACTTCAAGGTATAGTAATACCTGTTGTCTCATTACAGAGGAGAATGATCAGATAGTTTTGTGCTCCTGGTGTGAGAAATGTCTAAATTGACTAGAAAATGCAATTACAGAAGAACCGCAATGAAGTTTTAAATTAAATAATACTGAAATACAAATGAGGCAGTTGGCTCATCTGCACTTTTTTTAATTGTTCCGTCATTTGTAGCACATTGTAACTTTGGGAGCGGGGAGGAATGATACAGCTGAAAGCATTTTTAATTGTGCAACAGTATTTGCGCTCATTTCAGAACTCCCAGCTTTAAGAAATCAACGATAATTTGATTGGACGAATTTAAACGTGCTGCTCTTCACCAATCAGAACTTGAAATGTGGTTCGGGATCCGGACGGCCCCTTCACTACCCAGACACCATCACGTCTGATCAGACACTGAGTCAAATTGGATGGCAAGCAGCTCGGCAGGAATTCTTCACGAATCGAATGGACATTTTAGAGAAAATAGAACAATTAAATGATATAAGCGGAGCGATTCGTGAAACGTCAAGGTATTTGCTATGTCGCAGTTGTTTTCGATACAAAAAACGACAAAACTATAAAGAGAATAATTAATGCTGCGGGTGCATACTGAAATAAGGGGAATGTGTGACTCTGGAAATGAGGTATAAAATATTTTGGTTTTTAAAATGCCAATTCTTGTACTGCGTATACTCTTCTTGGAATCGAGTATTTGGAGAGATTCGTTACTCAATTCCTGAAGAACTGCAACTCGGCGCCTTTGTTGGGAATATCGCTGAGGATCTCAGCTTAGATGTAAAGCAGCTCTCGGCTCGCAATTTACGAATAGTAGCCGGTCCCAACAGACAATGTGTGGATATAAATTTGGACATTGGCATTTTAATGGTTACGAAAACAATTGACAGAGAAGAGATTTGCGGACTGAGCCTGAGTTGTGTGCTAAGCTTCAACGTTTTCCTTGAAAACCCTTTAAAGCTGTACCAGGTTGCAGTGGAGATTCTCGATGTAAATGACAATGCTCCTAGTTTCCCAAATACACAATTCCGCCTAGAAGTGCCAGAGCGCTCTATTCCTGGAACGCGCTTTCAACTCGAGCCCGCGCACGATCTGGACGTTGGAACCAACTCCGTGCAAACCTATGAGCTCCTTCCGAACGATTATTTTATTCTTGATGTACAGATGCGCAGTGGTAATGTAAAATCGCCGGTATTGGTGCTACAGAGTTCCTTGGATAGAGAAGCAGAAACCAGCCACATATTAACGTTGATAGCCAAGGACGGCGGAATGCCCGTGAGATCGGGCACGGGTCGGGTTTTGATAATTGTAAACGATGCAAACGACAATGCTCCTGTCTTCTCCCAGTCAGTTTACAGAGTCAGTCTGTTAGAGAATGCAGCCACAGGAACGCAGGTAATCACACTAAATGCCACTGACTTGGATGATGGCCCAAATGGAGAGATAAGCTACTCATTTGGTAGCCACACTTCAGCTCGAGTTCGGGAAATGTTTGGGGTGAATTCCAAAACTGGTGAAATTATAGTAAAACGGACGTTGGACTATGAACAAACCAGTGTCTTTGAGTTAAACATTCAGGCTACAGACGGAGGTTCTGACGCTATGTCGGGGCACTGTGATGTTTTGATAAATATTATTGATGTGAATGATAACCCACCTGAGGTGAAGTTGACGTCTTTATCAAGTACAATTTCGGAAAATGTAGCAGTTGGGACTGTAGTCGCTCTGTTCGCTGCAGCAGATAAAGATTCGGGGAGAAACGGACAGGTACAATGTCATATTTCAAATAAATTGCCATTTAAACTGGATTCTTCTTTAAAGAATTATTATGGAATACTTGTTCATCATTCACTTGACCGTGAAAATACCTCCATGTATGACGTTACAATAACATGTTCGGATGCAGGAAATCCTCCACTTACATCCGAGAAAAACATTCGGGTCGAGGTAACCGATGTGAATGACAACGCGCCACAATTCAGTCAATCTGTGTTTACAGCAAGCCTAATGGAGAATAATGATATTGGCGCTTCTATACTTTCCATTACAGCCTTTGATCGTGATGTTGGAGTGAACGCTCAACTGAAATACATTATTATGGAGACTCAAATTCAGAATGCCTCCGTATTCAATTACATCTCTATTAGCCCGGACACTGGTGTCATATTCGCTCAAAGATCTTTTGACTATGAGCAACTGAAAAATTTTCAGATTCAAGCTCAGGTCATGGACTTTGGGACGCCATCACTCGCAAGTAATGTTTCAGTGAATGTGATTATCCTGGATCAAAATGACAATGTTCCAGTCATTGTACAGCCAGTGGCCGAATTTGGGTCAATAGCAGTTGACACAATATCCAGGTTTGCAGAACCAGGCTATTTGGTTGCCAAGGTATCCGCCACTGACGCTGATGCCGGTCAGAACGCTCGTCTTTCTTATTCCATTTTTCAGGCTACCCAGCATAACCTTTTTACTATTTCACCAGACACTGGGGAAATTTGGACGATCCGTCGTGTCGTTACTAACGATGCCTCTCAGCAAAGGTTGGTGATTCTGGTAAAAGATAATGGATCACCATCTCTTTCTGCTTCAGTGACTATTGTCTTAACTGTAATTGGTGATGAGGCTGAAATGTTATCCAATGTCAGTGGTTCATCTAAAGACCCCGGGTTTAGTCCTGAACTGAGCCTTTCCTTGGTCATCACATTCGGAAGCATATCTGCCATTTTTCTCGTGATTTTAATTATTCTCGCTGTGAAGGTTCATAAAAGCAGGAATCCACAGAGCGGTCAGCACTGTTCCCTCGGAGTTTGTTGCTGCATTGAAACTGTACATTCTCTGAATGGAATTCAAAAGGCCAGTAGAAACCTTCAGATACCCTCGAATTACGTTGAGGTATTCGGTGGTGACCCACTTTCTCAGAGTTTCCGTTATGAGTCATGTTCAACATTGCAGTCAACAAGGAGAGACTTCATAACCCCCAACAGATGCAAGTCACCCACGGACAAAATGTATGCCCAGAATGATTATGTTGGGAAACAGGATCCACAGTTGCTGCCCACTGAGAAGGTCAGCAACACTTTGTACAATGAGGTGAGCCATTTCGAAAATGGGAATAGGTTTTTTTTAATTCTTTCAAGCAATGTGAGCATCACAGTTTGGCCAGCACTTTTGCACTGTCCTAATTGTCCTGAAGTTGTTTTCCAGTTGCCTTCTTGAACTGTGGCGCTGGTGTTTTCACCCTGTATTTAGACAGGGATTCCCAGATTTGACTCCACGACAGTTTTGGAACTATGTTCTACTTTCAGGCCAGGATAGTCTATGTCGTGTGAAGTTGTTTTTTATTTGCATATGCTATTCTTGTGCTTCTAGTTACTACTTGTCATGCATTTTCAAGTAATGTCAGAGAGGCCTTCGTGAGTTACTGCAGTGCATCTTATAGATAGTGCACACTGCTGGCATGGTTCATTGATGGTGAGGGGAGTAGTTATCGAAGATGTTATGTGGTGTGCCAGTCAAATGCACAGTTGGTCTTTGTCGGCGTTAAATATCCTGAGTGTTGTTGGAAATGTCTCCCTCCAGGAAAATGGAGCACATTCCATCCATTCCTCATTTTCGCCTTAAAGTTTTTGAACTGGTCTGGGGAGTCAGAAAGTGAGATTCTTTGCCAGAATTATTAGGCTCTGACCTACTCTTGGTTGTCAGGTATCTCAGCTGGCTGAATGTCCGGTTTCCAATAAAAAAACAATGCAACCTGTGTTCCATTCCTGCACTGGTTGATGTTCCCATGAAAATATTCTCCTCCTTGACCTCTCCCTCACTTAAGGTGTGGTGATTCTTAGGTTGAACCACCACCACTCATTTCTCTGTAATGAGAGAGCACCCTTATGGGTTCAGTAGGACTATGACCAATTTACCTTTTATCATTTCTGGTCTATTGGTAAATAACAAATGATTGATCCATGGATGTGCAAATTTTTTAGGAAGTACCTCATTTGTAAATGATATGACTGTTTATTTAATGTAGATTTAAATATATTTAATTTCCTGTGTAATAATAATTTCTTCTCACATTTCCTGATTTCATGTTGGTATCTCCGGTGATGTGTTTGTTTTGATTCACCTGTGGGACACGGGCGCTGTTGACTGGCTAGCATTTATTGATTGTCCCTAGTTGCCCTTGAAAAGGTGGTAGCAAGTTGCCTTCTTGAACCACTGCACTCCATTTGGTGTACGTTGACCCACATTAGGGTGGAATTCCAGGATTTTGACACAGCATTAGGCAATATGTTTCCATATCAGGATGGTGAGTGGCTTAAAGAGGCACTTGAAGATAGTGGTGTTCCTGTGTATCTGATGCCCTTATCCTTCTGCATGGAAGTGGTCCTGGATTTGGAAGATGTCATTTAAAGATCTTTGGTGAATTTCTGCAGCACCTCTTGTCGATAGTACACACTGTGGATGTTGTGCCAATCAACTGGTCTGTGTTGCCCTGGATAGTGTTGCAGAGTTTTTTCAGTGCTGTTAGGTTTGCACCATCCAGACAAGTGGGAAATGTTCTATTACACTGCTGACTCGTGTATTGTAGATGGTGGTTAAGCTTTGGGGAGGCATGAGCTATGTTGCTCGCCATAATATTCTTACCCTCTCATCTATTCTTGTTTACAATTTGCAACTTACAATCGCCCTGTTATTTGAAGGGTATTATTTAGCAGACGTTTCAGAAGTGATTTACCAGGATGTTGCCGGGAATGGAGCCTTTGAATTATAAAGAGAGGATGGATAGGCTGGGAGATTTTGTTTTCCACTGGAGCATTGGAGTTTGAGGGGTGACCTTATCGAGGTTTACAAAATATTGAGGATATGGATTGAGTGAATGGAAGGTGTCTTTTCCCTCGGGTGGGGGATTTCAAGACTATGGGGCATAGTTTTCAGTGAGAGTAGAAAGATTTTAAAAAGACATGGGGGTGACTTTTTAACACAGCGCGTGTTTTGTGTGCAGAATGAACTTCCGGATGAAATTGTGAATGAAGGTATTGTTACAATGTTTAAAAGATGCTTAGACGAGGAGATGAATATGAAACGTCTGGAGGTATATGTGCCAACGAGAGGAAGATGGTACTCGTTTAGTTTGCAATAATGGTCAGTGTAGAATGGTTGGATAGAAAGATGTGTATCCGTGCTGTATGACTGTATGAATCTACTGTGATTAAGTGTAATTCCAGTAAGTTCAAAAGTCATATTTACCTATTGGTCGGTGGTCCACATCATTTTCAGATTCTTTTTAAGTCTATAGTTGCTTACTTATAAGCATTGAAAATGTAGACACTACAAAGATCAAAGAACAGCACAGCATCGTAACAAGCCATTTGACCCACCAAGACTGCGCTAACACATGATGCCTTTTGAAACTAAAAACCTTTTGCCTCTACATGGTCTGTATCCCTCTGTTCCCTAATTATTCACATGCCTATCAAGATGCCTCTTAAGTGTTTTTATTGTGCCTGCCTCCATCAGATTCTCTGATAGCCCATTCCAGGCATTTACCACCCTCTGCTTAAAAACCTGATTCTCACATCTCCTTTAAACTTGTCCCCTTTTGACTTAAGCCTGTGTTCACTAGTATTGACAGTTCTTCCCTGGGGAAAATACTCTGGATATCCATTGTATCCATGATTCATCCATTACCGAAACTCCCTAATCATTTATATATTAACTCTGTGTAAAGACTCTCAGCTTAGATATAACAACACAAACACAGAGCGTGTTCGCTGACAGCAGGATTGCAGTCCTAACCAAAGGTTACAAAGTAGTTACGTAACGTCTCGGTTTGAAATAGATCCAAGCAAAGAAGATTTGAAGTTGCTGAGGGCTCTGACACAAATTCGAGCGAAATCAATGAATCATCTTGATGGTTCTGGAATGCTCTTGTACATGCAAATAAATTGCCTCATGTCTGTAAAAATACAATTTGCAAGGTTACTTGGAAGTAATTGCTGGTATATTCATTATTTTAAGTCCTCTCTTCATTACATGGTTGTGTACTAGATAATGCAGTAAACAGTAAATCCCACTATTGCAGACATAGTGAGTAATAATATGAACTGAGGGGCTACAATGTGTATTTACACACTATTTTGAATGCAAACTCGACCAGGCCTGTTTTCCCATCCACTACACAACCCCGCTCTTCGATTATTCCCAACTTTTATACCGACCCCATAGAGAATACAAAGCCAGCCATAATCCATCTTGCATCATACACTGTAATTATATTTAAATAAAATCAAAATGTGTAAGAGAAACGAATCAGATCTGGTTGCATCTGAGGAGAGAGAAACGAAGTTCATGTTTTGAGTCCAATATGACTGTCCATCAAACGATCCATAAAAACCTAAAACATTTTCCCAGTTCCTCTTTATGAAGTTTCTGCCAGACCTACTGAGTTTATCCAGCACATTTGGCTATTAATTCAGATCTCCAGCATCCACAATATTTTACTGTAATCACATTTGGCAATTATTTATTCACTTCAAGTGATCCTGTTTTTGAGTAATAAAATGTTGCTACAGTGGATGAATAAATAATAAATAGTAACTGTTGACAAATTGGATGGTTAAAATCGGTTGCGAATATTTAAATAGTGAAGCATCAGAAAATTAATGGCTAGTGTAATAAGTAGGGTTCAAAAATGTGCTTAGTAGAAGGGAAAGGTAATCCTGATCTAATTACTCATTATAAAACATCTCTCAAGTGATTTTTCCCAGTATTTATGATGTAGAATTCTGTAAGCTCACAAACATTTGACTAAAAAAATGTTTCCATATCTCAGTCTTAAATGGTCTACCCTCTATCCTGAGACCGTGACCCCTGGGGTTACACGTCCCAACTAGAGAACTCATCTTCCCTCTACCTGATCTGTCCAGCTTGTTGGAATTTTATATGCTTCTATCAAATCTCCTCTCATCCCTACACTGCCAGTCGAAATTTCTCATAAACTAATGTCAGCCCAGTGGAACCTTTTCAACACTCCCTCGATGAGAAGGATATCCTTTCTTCGGGACAGAGACCAAACCTGCATGCTATACTCAAGGTGTAATTTCACCAAACCTTGTTGTCGTAAGATATTCCTACTTTGGAACGCATATCTTCTTCCAATGAAAGACAATAAACCCCACTGCCTGACTACTTTCATTGGCACACGTGCACAGACACAGGGTCCTTGCATATATCCACGTCTGGAAGTCTTCTTCCAAACTTCTGATGGCTCAAAATCTCATCAGTTTTGTATCGTCAACAAACGTAGAAATGTTGCATTATAATTTGTTCCTTCATCCTGGTCATAAATATTATATACATAATATATACATATGAAACGCTGTGGCTGAAACACCATACCTTGCGGTATGCAAGTTTTCAGTATATACCACTGAGAACACAAACGTCTCTTTCATCAATCTCTCTGTTTCATCTCTGTCAACCAAATTTCAATCCATGACAATTTATTAACATGTATCGTATGTAGTTTAATTTTGCTTCCTAAACTCATTTCTCTGATATTACCAGGTTGATCATGGAACACCATAAAGGCATTATTTTTTGGAAACCAAAAACGTGTATTTGGATGCATTTGGAAATAAATCATCTCAAACCCTGACAAATTATTATGCCAACCATTCTTCAAATTCTTTCCATGAGAAATCCTGGAATGTTGCGTGTTGGACTCGCCAAAAATACATTTCATGCCTTAGAAATTGAACAATGTCCATGTTCTTTGGAGGCCTCTCGTAACTCTATGTTTTCGAACTGCTGATGCAACTATTGCATGACTCAGCTTCGAAAACAGAAGTTCACGTGTGTGTTCCTTCATTTTCTTGAAAGCGACAGATAACCTTGAAAATACCACAATATCTATCTTGGACCATAGTGTAAGACGTGAGGGAGGAATAACTCAATCTGCGTATAATTCTCCACAATTGTGCATGGCACCAGATTGGAAAGATTTTTTTCCACGGATTAATACATCCATAATACAGTGAATGGAAATTATTACAAGTGACACTGGATAGTAATATGGAATCTGAAAGTGAAATTGAGAATAGTAATGCCTATTTTCACATTTCTCATCAAAAGGTGAACGATGAAATATTTTTGTGTTCCTGTAGTGAGAAATGCCCAATTTGGCAACAGAATGCAATGACCAAGAACCAGAGCTGAATTATAAATTAAACAATACTTACACAGAAATGAGGCATATAACAAATGTTATTTTATTCTTATTTCTCCTGTCATGTGTAGTATGTTGTCATTGCTTTCCAGATGTAACTTTGATACACGGGAGAAACAATACAGTTCATTACATCTTAAAATATTTTTTAGTGTGCAACAATAAATCTGGACAATTGCACTCACTGCAGAACTCCCAGCTTTAAGAAGCCAACGGTAATTTGATTGGTCAAATTTAAATGTGCTGCTCTTCACCAATCAGAACTTAAGATGTGGTTGGGGATCCGGACAGCCCCTTCACTACCCAGACACCATCACGTCCGATCACGCACAGAGATAAAATTGGATTGCAAGCGGCTCGTTCGGAATTGTTCACGAATCCACTCGACATTGAGAAAAAATAGAAGACTTAAATGGTAGAATCCTAGCGATTCGTGAAATGTTCAGGTATTTACTACGGCGCAGTATCTTTCGAAATAAAAGCATTGATACAACTATAAAGAGAATAATTAATGCTGCGGGTACATGCTGAAATAAAGGTAATGTTTGACTCTGGAAATGAGATATAAAATATTTTGGCTTCTGAAATGCCAATTCTTGTACTGCATATTCTTTTCTTGGAACCTAGTGTTTGGACAGATTCGCTACTCAATTCCTGAAGAACTGCAACTCGGCGCCTTTGTTGGGAATATCGCTGAGGATCTCAGCTTAGATGTAAAGCAGCTCTCGGCTCGCAATTTACGAATAGTAGCCGGGTCCAAAACACAACATGTGGATATAAATTTGGACATTGGCATTTTAATGGTGACGAAAACAATTGACAGAGAGGTGATTTGCGGACCGAGCCTTAGTTGTGTGCTGAGCTTCAACGTTTTCCTTGAAAACCCTTTAAAGCTGTACCAGGTTGCAGTGAAGATTCTCGACGTAAATGACAATGCTCCTAGTTTCCCAAATACACAATTCCGCCTAGAAATCTCAGAGCTTTCTGTTCCTGGAACGCGCTTTCCACTCGAGCCCGCGCACGATCTGGACGTTGGAACCAACTCCGTGCAAACCTATGAGCTCCTTCCGAACGATTATTTTATTCTCGATGTACAGATGCGCAGTGGTAATGTAAAATCCCCGGTATTAGTGCTGCAGAGTCCTTTGGATAGAGAAGCAGAAACCAGCCACAAATTAACGTTGATAGCCAAGGACGGCGGAGTGCCCATGAGATCGGGCATGGTTCAGATCTCGATAATTGTAAATGATGCAAACGACAATGCTCCCGTCTTCTCCCAGTCAGTTTACAGAGTCAGTCTGTTAGAGAATGTAGCCACAGGAACGCAGGTAATCATATTAAATGCCACTGACTTGGACGATGGTCCCAATGGAGAGATAAGCTACTCATTTGGTAGTCATACTTCAGCTACAGTTCGCGAACTATTTGGCGTGGATTCTCAGACCGGTGAAATCAGAGTGAAACGTAGATTGGATTATGAAGAAAACATTGTCTTTGAGTTAAACATTCAGGCTACAGACGGAGGTTCTGACGCTATGTCGGGGCACTGTGATGTTTTGGTAAATATTATTGATGTGAATGATAACCCACCTGAGGTGACTTTGACGTCTTTATCGACCACAATTTCCGAAAATGTAGCAAGTGGGACTGTAGTCGCTCTGTTCGCTGCGGCAGATAAAGATTCGGGCCCAAACGGGCAGGTACAATGTCAAGTTTCAAATAAATTGCCATTTAAGCTGAATTCTTCTTTAAAGAATTATTATGGAATACTTGTTCATCATCCACTGGATCGTGAAAATACCTCCAAGTATGACGTTACAATAACATGTTCGGATGCAGGAAATCCTCCACTTACATCTGAGAAAAGCATTCGGGTGGAGGTATCCGATGTAAATGACAACGCGCCGCAGTTCAGTCAGTCTGTGTTTACAGCAAGCATAATGGAGAATAATGATATTGGCGCTTCTATATTTTCTGCTACAGCCTTTGATCCCGATGTTGGACTGAACGCAAAACTGAAATACGTTATTCTGGAGACTCAAATTCAGAACGCCTCGGTACTCGATTACATCTCTATTAACCCGGACACTGGTGTCATATTCGCTCAAAGATCTTTTGACTATGAGCAACTGAAAAACTTTCAGATTCAAGCTCAGGTCGTGGACTTTGGGACGCCATCACTCGCAAGTAATGTTTCAGTGGATGTGATTATCCTGGATCAAAATGACAATATTCCAGTCATCGTGCAGCCATTAGCCGAATTTGGGTCAACAGCAGTTGATACGATATCCAGGTTTGCAGAACCAGGCTATTTGGTTGCCAAGGTATCCGCCACTGACGCTGACGCCGGTCAGAACGCACGCCTTTCTTATTCCATTTTTAAAGCTACCCAACATAACCTTTTCACTATTTCGCCAGACACTGGGGAAATTTGGACAATCCGTCGTTTCGTTACTAAAGATGCCTCTCAGCAAAGGTTGGTCATTCTGGTAAAAGATAATGGATCGCCATCTCTTTCTGCTTCAGTGACCATTATCTTAACTGTAATAGGTGATGACGCTGACACATTTTCCACCGTCAGTGGTTCATCTGAAGACCTCGGGTTTAGTCCTGATCTGAGCCTTCCCTTGGTCATCGCATTAGGAAGCGTTTCTGCCATTTTACTCGTGATTTTAATCATTCTCGCTGTGAAGGTTCATAAAAGCAGGAATGCACAGAGTGGTCAGCACTGTTCCCTGGGAGTTTGTTGCTGCCTTGAAACCGGCCATTCACTGAATGGAATTCAAAAAGCCAGTAGAAACCTTCAGATTCCTTCAAATTACGTTGAGGTATTCGGTGGTGACCCACTTTCTCAGAGTTTCCGTTATGAGTCATGTTCAACATTGCAGTCAACAAGGAGAGACTTCATCATCCCCAACAGATACAAGTCACCCACGGACAAAACGTGCGCCCAGAATGATCATGTTGGGAAACAAGGTTCAGAGTTGCTGCATACTGAGATGTTCAGCAACACTTTGAACAATAAGGTGAGACCATTCGAAAATGGGAATAAGCTCCTTGCCGCTTTAATTTTTCTTTTATTCTTTGAAGCAATGTGAGCATCACTGTTTGGCCAACACTTTTGTATGGTCCCAGTTGCCCTGAAGAAGGTGGTTTCTAGGTTCCTTCTCGAACTGATATCTTCCATGTGACATTGGTACTTTCAGACTGCATTTAGGAAGGGAATGGCATGACGACTCTACTACAGTTTTGAAACCTTGTTATACAACTATGTCAGGACAGTCTATGCCTTGTCCAGTTGTTTTTTTGTGTGTGTCTATTATTCTTGCCCTTGTAGGTGCTGTTAGTCATGTGTTTGCAATGAATATCACAGAAGCCTTGGTGTGTTGCTGCAGTGTATTTTGCAGATGATGCACACTACTGCCACTGTGCATTGACGGTAGAGGCAGTAGATATTGAAGACATTACGTGGTGTTCCAGTTAAACAGCCTGCTTGTTTCTGCTTGGCATTGAGTATCTTAATTGTTGTTGGCTATGCATACCTCCAGGTAAATGGTGCTCATTCCATCACACTCCGAATCTGTACTTTAAAAATTCCGAACTGGTCTGAGGAGTCAAGTGGTGAAATACTTATCAAGAATCATTGGTTCTGATCTTCACTTGTAGTCACCATACTTGTCTAATTGTCGTTGTCACTTCACTCAGTTGGCATGATAGCAGGTTGTTAATTCAAGGTAACGTCAACAGGCATTCCACACCTGCATTTGTGAGGTTACCATGGATGGAATCTCCTTATTAATCTCTCAGTCACCTGAGGTGTGGTGATCTTTAGATTAAACTGTGGCCACTCATCCCTACCATTTGAGAGAGCAGTTCTGAGGATCAGTAGCACTATGGCAACTTTATTCTTCACCATTTCAATTTCTGGCCGATTGGTAAAAAACAAGAGTTTGATGCTTGGATGCGTAAAACTTTGGGTAAATGTATCATTCCAACACTGAGAATAAGACTGTTTATTTAATACAGAAACATACATATTTAGTTTCCTGCGTAATAAACATTTTTTCTCAAAATTCCCAATTTACTTCTATGTGGTGGTGTCTCCAGGAGTTGTTTATTTTTATTCACTCCTGGGACATGAGTGTCACTGGCTGGGCAGCATTTATTGCCCCTCCGTGTTGCCCTTCCGAGGGTGCTAGCAAGCTGCCCCCTTGAACCACTGCAGCCCATTTGATGTAGGTTGACCCATAATGCCGTTATGGAAATATTCCAGGATCTTGATCCAGCGATTGCAATATCTTTTTCCAAACCAGGATGATGAGTGGCTTGGAGAGGAACTTTTCGGTGGTGTTGTTCCCATGTATCTGCTGTCCTTATATTTCTACATGGAATAGATCACGGATTTCGAACATCTTGTCTGGGATCTTTAGTGAATTTCTGCAGAGCATATTATCGAGAGTGCACACTACTGCTGCTGAGCATTGATGGTGGAAGGAGTAGATACTTGTGGATATGGTGCCAATAAAGTGGACTGCTTTGTCCTGTACGGTGTCAAGATTTTTGAATGTTGTTAGGGTAGCAACCATCCAGGTAAGTGTGGAATAGTCTGTGACACTCCTGAATCGGGCCATGTAGATGGTGGGCAGGCTTTGGGGAGTCACGGAGTGAATTATTTCCTAGTGTCTAACCTACCCTTTTTACAATCTACAATTTAAAATTACCTTGTTATAAAAAGGATATTATTAAGTTAGAGAGGATTCAACTGATATTTACAAGGATGTTGCCAGGAATGAAGAGTATGGGCTATTAGGAGAAACTGGATCAGCGGGGCCCTTTTTCCACAGGATATTGACAGGATGTTGACAGTGACATTTCAGAGGCTTATAAAATGATGAAGGGTCTAGATAAGGTGAATAGAAGTTGTATTTTCACGAGGGTGGGAGTTTTAAAGGATGGGTGCTGATTTTTAAGATGTGTGGGAAAAGATTTTAAAAATTTATTAGGGGTCTTTTTTAACACAGAGAGTGGTTCATGTGTGAAATGGAATTCCAGAGGAAGTGCTGAATGCGGGTACAGTTACAATGTTTGAAAGGCATTTAAATAAGTGCACGAATAAGGCATGTTTGGGGGTATATGGGTCTTAAGTAGGCAGGTGGACCTATTTTAGTTTGGTATTATGGTCGGCATGGAATGGTTGGAGTGAAGGGTCTGTTTCAGTGCTGTATGACTCTTTGACTCTACTGTGATTAAATGTAATTCCAGTACGTTGTGAAGTCGTGTTTAGCAATTTCTCTATCGTCCATATCATTTTAGGATTCTTTTTAAATTCATAGTCTTTTATCTATAAGCATTGAAATTGTGGACACTACAAAGAACAGCAGCAAGCCATTTGATCCACCATGACTGTATCAACACATAAGGCCTTGCTAAACTAAAAAGAAAGTTTGCCTCTACGTGGATTGTATCCTACTGTACTCTGCCGACTCTTATATCTGTCAAGATGCTTCTTAAACTTTGCTGTTGTATCCACCTCTACCACCTTAACTGATAGCGCAGCCCAGGCACTTACCATCCATTGTGTGGAAAGCCTGTTTCTCACATCTCCTTTGAACTTACTCCGCTTCCTTAAACCTACGTTCCCTAGTAATTTACATTTGTACTGTGGAGAACAAACTCTGACTATCCATTCTCTCCCTGCCTCAACCATTACTTACACTCTCTAACCATTTGTATTGTAACTGTGGCAAAGACATCTCGGCTTAGATGTATCAGAGATAATAGGTACTGCAGATGCTGGAGAATCCGAGATAACAAGGTATGCACCTGGATGAACACTGCAGGCCAAGCAGCATCATAGGAGCAGGAAAGTTTGACGTTTCGTGCCTAGACCCTTCCTCAGAAATTTTTCCTCAGAAACGTCAAGCTTTCCTGCTCCTGTGATACTGCTTGGCCTGCTGTGTTCATCCAGCTCCACACCTTGTTATCTTGGCTTAGATGTATCCACACAAGTACAGAGTGTGGCCTTTGACAGCAGGATTGCAGTCCCAAAAAGAGTCTATAAAGTAGTTATGTAAAGACTGGATTTGGAATAGATCCAAACAAATAAGATTTGAACTTGCTGAGGGCTCTGACAGAAATTCCTATCCCTGCCATTGTTTCCAGAAAAAGAAGTCAAGCAAAATCAATGCATCATCTTGATAGTTTTGGAAATGCCCTATACATACAAATACATTATCTTGCGTCTGTATAAATGCAATCGCAAGCTTACATTGAAGCAATTAATGGTTCATGCATTAGTTTAAGTCATTTCTTCAAAACATTGTCGTTTATTATAGCATGCCGTAAACAGTAAATCCCACTATTGCATGCATGGTGAGCATTAGTATGAATTGAGAGGTTACATCGTGTATTTTCATATTGGTTAGAGTACAAACTCGACCAGGCCTGTTTTCTCACCCCGTACACAACCCCTACACTTTCTCTACTGCCATCTATTCCCCAGCCCGTCAAGAATACAAAACCAGTCATAATGCACCTTGCAGTTGACACTGAAATTATATTTAAATAATATCAAAATGCGTGAGAGCAACTTAGGAGATCTAGTTGCAGCTGAGGAGAGAGAAAAGCAGAGTTCATGCTTTGAGTCCAATGTGACTCTCTGTTGAACGCTCCACAAAAACTTAAAACATTAATTCTGTTTCTGTCTCTGAAGATTTTCTGAAGTTTTCCAATATATTTTGCTTTTAATTCAGATCTCCAGCAACCACAATATTTTACCTTTTATTCCATGGTAAAAACACTTCTCAGACTTTTCTTAACTTCAAGTGATCCTGTTCGTGTGTCATAGAATGTTGCTACTGTAGACGAGTAAGTAATAAGTATTAAATGTTCACAAGTTGATGGTTAATTTCAGTTAGGCATATTTAAATGCTGAAGCACAAGAAAATCACTGGCTACCATAATAAGTAGGGTCTAAAGAAATGTGCTTAGTAGAAGGAGGAGGTAATACTGATCTGGTTATTCACTACGGAACATCTCACAAGTAACATTTTAGGAAAGGGAACGAAAGTTATGACTGAAATAAAAGGATCTTAATTTTAATTGCACAACCATAAATGTTAACTAAAACGATCTGCCAAGTCATTCCAGCTTTAAGAAGTCGTCTGTACGGTGATTGGTTGAACGTGGAGCTCCCTACTGACCAATCAGAAACTGAAATGTAAGTGGAGATCTTGACTGCCCCCTTGTCTGCTCATACACAATCAGATACAGTGGAGAATGGAATGGCGAGCTACGGAGCATTTGTGAGGTTTGTGCGGTTATTGAGATTTTTCAGGAAAAAGGGAATGTTTGCCTGGAAGAATATCAGTGAAGTGGAAAAATTGAACGTATTTTATGCACTGCAGCGTCGCTTCTCCAAGAAAATGATACATGAAGACCTCGATTTTAAACACCGAATTAACAGCAGCGTACAGCACTGAAGCAATTGGAATGCTTTGTACTGGCGATGGGATGTTATCAAATATCTTGGTGGTTAACTTGGCAACTGGTGTGTTGTCTATCTCTATTCTGGGCTATGGTTTCTGGACAGATTCGTTATTCGATTCCCGAGGAGCTACAACCAGGCGCCTTTGTTGGAAATATTGCAGATGATCTCGGAATACGTGCAAAGCAGCTCACGGCTCGCAATTTTCGTGTTGTGTCTGGTCCCCGGAAGCAGTATTTGGAGGTAAACTTAAACGATGGGAATTTGTTTGTGAAAGAAAAAATTGACAGGGAACAGCTCTGTCGATCAGGCCTCACTTGCACGTTGTCTTTGGAGGCGGTGATCGAGAATCCCTTGACTGTGTATCACCTTGAAGTGGAGATTCTTGATGTAAACGACAATGCTCCCAGTTTTCCGAGCAGCCAGTTTCGCCTTAAAATCTCTGAGCTTGCCGCACCGGGAGCGCGCTTTGCCCTGGAGTACGCGCGCGATCCGGACGTTGGAACTAATACCCTGCAAACGTACCAGCTAGTTGCTAACGAATATTTCGTATTGAATGTTGATTCGCGAGGAGGGGACGGAAAGTTGCCAGTGTTAGTGCTGGAACGGGCCTTGGACAGAGAAATACAATCGACCCATCGGTTAGAATTAATTGCCAAGGACGGCGGGGTTCCTCCCAAATCAGGTACTGCTGAAATTATAATTGTCGTGCAGGATGAGAATGACAACGCACCCACCTTCCCAAACTCAGTTTACAAAATTAATCTGTTAGAAAACTCACCTAAAGGAAAGTTGGTTATTAAACTGAATGCTACTGATAAAGATGATGGTTCCAATGGAGAGATATTGTACTCGTTCAGCAGTCATACCTCTGTCAGAGTCCGTGAGCTGTTCGGTGTGGATTCTAAAACTGGTGAAATCAGAGTTAAAGGGACTTTGGACTATGAAAAAGACAACGCCTTTGAGATTAACATGCAGGCGCTGGACCAGGGAACTAATCCAAATCCCGGGTACTGCCACATTCTTGTTAACATTATGGATGTGAATGATAACGCACCTGAGGTGACTCTAACTTCGTTGTTCAGTCCTATTAAGGAAGACTCCAAACCCGGGACCGTGGTTGCTCTGATCAGTGTATCCGACAAAGATTCAGGAAAGAATGGACGGGTAAGCTGTGAAATAGCAAATAACCTACCATTCAGATTAGATTCATCATTAAAGAACTATTACAGGTTGCTGAGTCATCAGCTGCTAGATCGAGAAAATGTCTCGACGTATGACATTAGTATTCGTTGCAGTGATTCAGGATCTCCTCCTCTGACATCCAGGAAAACGATTCGCGTGGAAGTCTCGGATACAAACGACAATGCGCCACGCTTTACGCAGACTTTGTACACAGCCCAGGTGATGGAGAACAATGCTATTGGGACTTCAATCTTCGCAGTAACAGCTCTTGATCCAGATTTGAACCAAAATGCCCGATTAATCTACTCTATCCTCGACAGCCAGGTTCAGAACGAGCCGGTGTACACTTATTTGAGTATCAATTCCAAAAATGGGGTGATTTATTCTCAGAGAACTTTTGATTACGAGCAACTGAGAAACTTTCAGGTTCAAATCCAGGCACGGGACTCTGGAGAGCCACCACTCACCAGCAATACTTCCGTGGATATAATTATTCTGGACCAGAATGACCACGCCCCAGTGATCATTCACCCTTCCATGGAGTACGGTTCAACAGCATTGGAGACAGTGTCAAAGTTCGCAGAGCCAGGCTACCTGATCACTAAGGTAACAGCCACGGATGCTGACTCGGGCCAGAATGCTCGACTGTCTTATCAGATTCTTCAGTGTACTGATCCTGGACTTTTCACTATCTCACTTGATACAGGAGAAATTTGGGCAGTCCGTGGCTTCACGGGCAGAGATGCAAAGAAACAAACGATAGTCGTGACCGTCAGCGACAATGGAACACCAATGCTCTCTGCCACAATGACTCTTATCTTGTCAGTGGTGGAGGGCGATGCAGGAATGCTCTCTGATATAAGCAATTTATCTGAAGATTCTGGTTTGTCTAATCACACGAGTTTTTACATAGTTATATTTTTAGGGAGTATTTCGGCCATTTTCCTACTTGTTTTAATTGCACTTGCAATTGTAGTCCATAAAACCAGAAATGGGTTCGGTGGCCCTCACTGTGCCCTAGATTTGTGTTGCTGCTTCCGAGCAAGGAACTCGTTGAATGGGATTCAAAAAGCCAGCAGAAATATTCAGATACCTCCGAACTACATTGAAGTATTTCGGGAAGATCCACTGTCTCAGAGTTTCCGCTATGGAACCTGCACGACTTCAGATTTGACCAAAGGAAAGTTCTTGTACTCCAACCAGTGTAGTTCATCCACTGGCAAGAATAATATCAGCAAGGAATCAATTTGGGGTCAAGAAAAACTACAAGCATCACTTTCTAATTGTAGGAACATTAGTGAGGTGAGCCAGTTGTAATGCAACCTTACTGGTTATGTCTGAACCCACGAATTTCTACTGTAAAACACACTGAAATGTTTTGTTTGGTACGTCTGAGTTGCAGAGATATCTGAACTTTTTTCTTGTTAGTTCCTGCACATTACATGCAAAGCAAACTCCAACCTCTGAATGGTACTTAGGAGAGTGCTTCCAAATGCAGAAAGGTGAAATTATTTGTAACACTTAGTGCGGTTTACCCATTGCCTTAGCTCCCATTAATTGTCATGGTGCACTGTACCAAGTCATTGTATGCACACAATACAGGTGTGCTATCATCAAAGATCTGCCATTAGAAAGATGTATGCTGAGCTCAGTGACAAAGCAACTAATGAACTGTACTGCAGCCTAGTTCAGAAGGATACATATACTTTTGGTAACCGCATCTACAGTTATGAAGTCCAGCTCAGTGTCCATAAGTGGAAGATATCTTTTCTTGGTGCAAAAAACAAAATGATAATGTACAAAATAAAACTGCTGAACAACCTACTAATCAAATCTATATATCTCTACGGAATCTTATATCCCCACGGTAAAATGTATCACATTTTATATTCAGAATAATATAACAGAAATTTAATTAATTTTCAAGGGTGTTGGGTGGATTATTTTTCCAAAACATTGTCATTGGAGTGAGAGCATTGCTGGCAAGGTCAGCATTTATTAATCTTCCCTAATTACCTTTGAGAAGATTGCAGTGATTCTTTCTGATCTATCCAACGCAGTTGTGTACAATTCATTATGGGAAGTATTGGAGCAGAGCAGAGTTTATCAAAAGCGATTTTTTTTGGACATCAACTGTTTCATATGAAATTGTTAATCAATTTAGAGTGACTTTATTTAAGGATACATATTGTCAGGCAACATAATAGGTTATGGGGGAACCTACAATCATAATACACTTAAATTGTTATTCTGGAAATAATTTCAGAAAACAGGACACATCTTCAACGAACATGTTGTAAGAAGGAAGAAAGAAAGTCAACCACTAGAGGAAGACTGCATGTAATAGATAAGTGACTAGTATATTGGATGGGCAATAAGATGTATAAATCGGCTCAGTCTGATGGAGGAAAAGGACTATTATATATGTTGTAAGGGTGGCAGGTAGTCGTGATACATGAAGACGAAAATGCTAATTTTTTGTGTAGTAAATTATTGTTCCTAAAATATTGTAACTTCTTCAATTGTAGCACTCAGAACCAGATTCACATTCCTGCTAAACACGTCAATACAATGCCAAATGCTGTCATATTAGGTACATCACAACCATCTGTAAATAAAATCAGTAAATCAAAATGCGCAGCACGGGACTAAGATAATATAGTAACATGGATTGGGCATTGGTGAACAAGCAGGAAACAGAGACTAGGAACAATTGGGGCATTCTCAGGTTAGAAAGCTGTGATCAGTGTGGTACCAGATGGATCAGATGGACCGTGGCTGTAACAATCTGTAATAATGTATAAGTGACAATCAGTTGTAATATTTCAATATTGCAGATCACACAAAACTTGGTGGCAATTTGTGAGGAGAATTCGAAGATTCTTGAAGGGGTCCTAGACAGGCTAAGTGAGTGTGACAGAGTTTTGTACACGGAATGTACAATTGTGTTATAAGTGGACAGGAAATAATGAGTGAGTTGGAGGAGCAGAATATTTCTTACATAGTGAGATCTTAGAAGTTATTAATGTCCAAAGGTACCTTGGTGTCTGTGTTCACAATTTACTGAAAACTTGTGTGCAAGTGCAACAAGGAATGTGGAATACAAGCAATATGTTTGTCTTTCTCACATTAGGATGTTTTTGTCAAATTCACTCATGAGATGAGGACTTAGCTGACTGTGTCAGCATTTACTGGCCATCTTTAGTTGCACATGAAACGCTGGTGGGAATTGTCTTCTTCAACCATTGCAGTTCATTTGTTGCAACAACACCTATACTACCATCTGGGTGGGAGTTATTGGGTTTTGACCTAATGACAGTGAAGGTGCAGTAATATGCTTTGAAGTCAGGATTGTGACCAGCTTAGAAGGAATATGCAAGTGGTGCTGCTCCCATGTATGTGATAGACTTGTCCCTCTAAATGGCAGTGGTTGTGAGTTAATAAGGTGTTGCCTAAGAGGCCTTGGTGAATTTCTGCAAGGTATGTTGTCGATGGTACACACAGTTGCTACTAAGTATCAGTGATGGGGGAGTGAATTTTTGTAAATATGGCGCTAATCTAGTGGACTGTATTGCTGCGGGCTGGTGTCCGACTTTTCGATTGGTGTTGGAGATGCGCTCATCTGGGCAAATGGAGAATATTCCACCACACTACTGACCTGTCCCTTGTCGATAATGGGCAGTTTTTCAGGGGTACCAGAAAGTAAATTTGTTATTACAGAATTTCTAACATATGACCTGCCCTTGTAGCCACAGTATTTATCTAGTTTCTCCAGTTCAGTTTCTGGTCAATGATAAACCCCAGGATAGTGATAGAGGTTGTTACTTAATTTCACTACAATAGAAATTATGTCTTGTTTCAATTGTGTGGAACAGTTGTCAGATTGGACCTGGTGTATTGTGTGCATTTCTGGTTACCTTGCATGCGGAAGGTTATACTCACCCAGAGGCAGATTGTCACGGTCATTCAGTAGGCTGCTTCCGAGGATGATGGGGTTAAGCTATAAGGAGAACCAAAGAATTGTTGGCCTTTATTAGTTGGAGTTTTAAAAACTGACAGAAGAACTCATAACAGTGTCGGAAAGCCTTAAAGGCATAGGAAAGGTTCGATGAGAAATAGTGTTTCTTTTGGCTAGTGGCCCTAGAGCCACAAGATGCAATTTCAAAGCAAGGGGCAGCCAGTTAGGAATGAGATGCGGAGGAAATCATCAGTCAGTGATGACGACATTTGGAACTCTGTATCCCAGATGGTATTGCAATTTAAAAGCAAGGATTGGTAGATTTCTATACACTAGTGAGGTCAATCGCTATTTGAGAGATTGTGAATGTGACATTGACGTGGATGATCAGCTTGGTCTAGAACGAATACAGTTGAAATGGTCATTTGCCTATTGGAAATGACTGATTGGAAAAATGAGGCTAAGAGTCAAGAGTAAGAAGGTTGCTCTTTCAAACAGATGGCACATGCATATGGAGTGTACAGTTTCATGATCTTCTCTGCCCATGCTTGGACACTAGGTCCACTTGTCCACCTGTTAGGACCTGTGCTGGCTCTAATTAGATTTTGTGCACATTGTTTCTAAACAGCTAGCAGACTTGTCATCACTGTAGGAAGAATTCTGATCTTTGGGTCAACCTTCACAAAATGGCAAACCTTATTGCAATGAACTATTGTTCCTCTACACTATCTGAAATATGATTAGCATTACTGACTTGTTGTTCTACTAATGACAGAAAAAAGAGAAAGCCAATTAATTGTATCTAAATGATAATAATATCCTAAAGCCTGTGATTTGGCTGACAACGATCATAATTTAATAAAATGAGATATACATAAAAGTCCAACAAAGAAATAGAGATGCTGAAGATCTGAAAAAAACACAGGAATTGCTGGTGAAACTCAGGGTGTCTGACAGCAACTGTGGAAAGTTAATATTTCAAGTCCAGTAACTCATCAAAATAAAAATGTATTTCTTACCTTGCTCTCCAAGCAATGTCGGTTTTCAAATGTTCAGTGTATCCATACCTGTTTTAAAAAATTGCAGAAAGAAGGATACTTCCATAGCTTTAAAAAAATGTTTTGTGTTTTTTGGTTGTACAACAAAAAATTGAAATTACAACTATTTAGGGGAACATTCTAGCTTTAAGAAATGAGTTGTCTTCTGATTGGTTGAACATGAGTCAGCCAATCAGAAGCTAGTAACTTGGTGGTGATCCGGCATGTCGCTTTCCCTTCCCATCTAGCATCGCACTCGGCCCGAGACAATGTGAAATTGGTCAGCGAGCTATAGAGGGTTTGCAATCGTTTTCGCGGATTTTCATTGGGATTTTAACCTCAAAATGGAGGCCTTTTTGAAACCATTTCGAACATCTGTTAAAAGGTGAAGGCATTTTCCCTGCATTGCAGCCTTTTTTAGTAATGAAACTCGGCACAAATAACTCTAATGTAAGGAAACGCCGAACGCCACGGAGCTGCGCTGAAACAATTGGAATGCTTAATACTGGCAATGAGATGTTACAATATATTTTACTTTTTAAAATCGGAACTGCTATTTTGCATGTTTATCTCCTGGGGTCTAATTTTTGGAGAAATTCGTTACTCGATTCCTGAAGAATTGCAACTTGGTGCATTCATTGGAAACATTGCAGACGATTTGGGATTAGATGTTCAGCAGCTATCTGCTCGGAATTTTCGACTTGTATCAGGTCCAAATCAGCGATATTTGGAAGTCAATTTAGACAATGGGATTCTGTTCGTAAATGAAAAGGTTGACAGGGAACAAATCTGCGGCCCTCGTCTCACTTGCGTTTTGTCTTTGGAAGCTGTGCTTGAAAATCCTTTGAATTTGTATCAGATCGAGGTGGAGATTCTCGATATAAACGACAACGCTCCCAGTTTCCCGAAGGGCCAGGTCCGCCTTGAAATCTCCGAAGTTGCGGCGCCGGGTAAGCATTTTCCCCTCGAGTGCGCGCACGATCCCGATGTTGGAACTAACTCCGTACAGACCTACCAGCTGGTTGCAAATGAATACTTCTTGTTAAATGTTGAGGCGGGCATTGGAGATGGAAAATTACCCGTACTAGTGCTAGAAAAGCCCCTGGACAGAGAGAAGCAATCGATCCACAGGCTACTGCTGTTGGCCAAAGACGGGGGGGTACCCGAGAGGTCTGGTACTACCCAAATCAATATCATAGTTGAAGATGCCAACGACAATGAGCCGTTTTTTCTGCAATCGGTTTACAGAGTCAGCCTGGCAGAGAATATATCCAAAGGGGCCTTGGCTCTGCAGGTAAACGCCACGGATTTAGATGATGGCTCAAATGGAGAGATTGTGTACTTTTTCGGTAGCCATACATCTGCAAAAGTCCGTGAGCTGTTTGGTTTGGATTCGAAAACGGGCGAGATCAGAACCAAAGCGAATTTGGATTATGAGGATATTAACGTTTTCGAGTTTATTGTACAAGCAAAGGACAAGGGACCTAATGCCAACCCAACATACTGTCATGTTGTGTTGAACATTATTGATGTCAATGATAATGCCCCTGAAGTGACGCTGACATCCTTATCTAGCCCTGTTCCGGAAGACTCTCTGCCGGGGACAGTAGTAGCCTTGATCAGTGCTTCAGACAGGGATTCCGGAGAATTTGGGCAGCTTCAGTGTAAAATCGGTAATCATCTTCCCTTCGCACTGGATTCGTCCTCAAAGAAATATTTACGGTTGATCACGCAGGAACGGCTGGACCGCGAATCCTTCTCTATCTATGATGTGACTATCACTTGTAACGATGGCGGAACCCCGCCTCTCTCCACTAACAAAACCATTGTGGTTGAAGTTTCAGACATGAATGACAACGCGCCACGATTTGCGCAACCGTCCCTCACAGCGTACGTGATGGAGAATAACAAAATCGATGCGTCCATTTTCTCGGTGTCGGCTTCGGATCCCGACCTAGGGCAAAACGGCCAGATATCCTATTCTATCCTGGAGAGCCAGGTTCAGGGCGAATCGGTAAGCAGGTACATCCACATAAATGCAGAGAGTGGCGTGATATATTCCTTTCGATCTTTTGACTACGAACAATTAAAAAACTTTCAGATCCGAGTTCAAGCGCATGATCATGGAGTCCCACAACTGGCTAGCAACGTCTCCATAGACATCATTATCCTTGATCAGAATGACAACGCTCCAGTGATTGTGCATCCGATAACCGAGTATGGGTCAACAGTAACAGAGACTCTACCCCGATTGGCGGACCCAGGGTATCTCGTGACCAAGGTAACGGCCACTGATGCGGACTCTGGGCAAAATGCTCGCCTATCCTATCGGATCCTCCATGATAACAACTTGGGACTTTTTACGATTTCATTGGAAACGGGTGAAATATGGACAACCCGGAGGATTACAAAGACAGATGCAAACAAGCAAAAGTTAGATATCCTTGTAAATGACAAAGGAATACCAGCACTTACAGCGACAATGACTATCATCCTGACAATTGTAGAAGGCAGTGCAGAAATGCTCAATGACCCAGGCAGTTTAGCGGAAAGCCCCGGCTTCACTTCTGATACAGGCCTCTACTTAGTCATTTCTTTGGGAATTACCTCATCGGTTTTTTTGGTGGTTTTAATCATACTGGCTATTAAGGTTCACGAAAGCAGAACTGTTTTTGATGGACACAAATGTTTTTTGGGCACGTGTTGCTGCTTTGAATCGAGAAACGGAATTCAGAAAGCCAGCCGGAACCTACAGATTACCCCCAATTATGTTGAAGTATTTGGGGGCGACCCACTTTCCCAAAGTTTTCGCTATGACACATGTTCGCTAAAGAGGGACTTCCATTTCCCCAACACGTCCACAGAAAATAATAAAGCTTGGAGGGAAGTCGTTGTAAACGGGGAGAAAGCTATACTTGGTGAGGTGAGGTGCCTGGGTGGAAAGGATATTAATCGAGCATGTGCAACCAGATTGTCTTTGGGAATTTACAACACATGTTTTACTGTTTCACACAATTTCTTGTAACCATTTACAGGCCGATCCAGATGCCATGGTGCAATACTTTTTTAAAAAAATTTGTTTATCTGTAAATACCCACTGTACCTTTCACTATCATTGTAATTTGCTCTCTCCAAACACCCAACATCCACCCCAATATGACACACAATGGACCAGAAGACGGATTGGGCTCTTCATTATTACAGCTGATCGTAAGATCACGAAAAAGAAAGGAGCAGGAGTAGGTTATTTGACGCACGGAACCCGTCCTATCATTTAAAATGATTACAACAAATAGCATGCAACCTTAACTCAAGCTTCCTGCCAGCACCTCAGAGTACTGACCTCTCCTGTCGTTAAAGGTCTGTTTTACACAATCTTCAACATATTTAATAATCTCCACTGCTCTCTGTTGAAGAGAACTTCGGAGACTATTTATTGATCCTCAAGAAGGCATTCCCCTTCATCTTGATCTAAAGCGGGAGGTGCCTTAACTTTAAAGTGCACCCCTAAGCATCCACGCTGTCAAGCCTCCTCAGAATATTTCATTGCATTTCAATAAGATCACTGCTCATTCGTTTAAAATCAATGAGTATAGGTCCCCCACTAATTCCTTCAGCACGAAGGTTTAGCAGCATATCATTGATTATTAATTCCACAGTTGAGAAACAAAGGCTGTCAGTGAAGCACCCAATCTTGTTTTAGCCCATGAATGTTGTAATGTGGGTCAGGAGTGTGCAGTACTATAACTATGACCGTTTCAGATGCTGTAGATGAGGTGAAAATCCGCTGCTTACCATATCTGGGCCATTAAGACATGACTGATGCAAACATATTTCAACTCAATATTGAGGCAAATGATGGAATTTTGTTACATTCTTTTCAAGAAAGTTGATTAAACTTCACATGTCCTATCTAAGAGCATAAAACAGACGAGCAGAAGCAGGCCATTCAGCCCCATCGAGTCTGCCCTCCCATTCAATGAGAACATGGCTGAAATGATTTCCTGCCAATCATATTTTAACAATGTTATGTCCAATTCAATTAGACATATTTAATGGAGAAAATAATCTGGCCAGGTGAACTTTGCGGTGGTGGAAACTTTCAGGTTATCAATTAAACATGCAGTTAAGTGAACGCTTTTGGCCAGGTTCGGATGTCTTATAAAGGCAATTACATTTCCGATCTATTTAGAACATAATTAATAATTCAAATGAGTGAAAACAGCGCAAAAATAATGAATGAAATGGTTGGTTTGATTTTATATTGCACAACAATAAATATAACTATTGAGCAAAGTCTTGGAAATGCATTCCAACTTTAAGAAACGTTCATTGTCGTGATTGGGTGAATGTAAGGCAGCCTTTTCCTCCAATGAATAGCTACAATATTACCGGAGATCCTTACTGCCTTACCCTCCCTTCCGCCGTTGTATCCAACCAGATAGAGCTTGGGTAGAGCTGCGTCTCGTTACATTAGGTCTTCTACTTTTCAGCCACTGGTGATTTTAGAAGAAATAAGAAGGTTTGTTGGCAATAATATCATAGATTTATTTTAATTTTAAAACTGTGTTATTCAGGCAAGCTCGCTGTTTCGCCGGAATGGAAACATAATTGATTCTTATGCGAGGATTTTTTTGTTTGTTTGTTTTGATTTTACACGGCGCTTGTGTCACTTGAAATGCTTTGTGCTGGAAATGGAGCATTGTAAAACATATCGGCTATTCAAATGTCTATTTTTATATTGTATCATCTTTTCTTGGGAACTGGCTTCCGGACAGATGCGTTATTCGATTCCTGAGGAACTGAATTTGGGCGCTTTTGTTGGAAATATCGCCGACGATTTGGTTTTGGATAAAAATGAGCTATCAGCTCGCGGCTTTCAGATTGTGGACAGTCCCAGTAAGCAGTATCTGGACGTGAATTTAGACAATGGAAATTTGCTTGTAAAAGAAAAAATAGACAGAGAGCAGCTGTGTGGACCAGCCCTCACTTGCACACTGTCCTTGGAAGCCGTGATTGAAAAGCCCCCGAACGTGTATCACTTTCAAGTGGAAATTCTGGATGTAAACGACAACGTTCCACGTTTCCCAGAGAGTCAGATCCGTCTGGAAATCTCAGAGGTGGCTGCTCTGGGAACGCGATTTGCTCTGGAGTGCGCGTTCGACCCAGACGTTGGTGCCAACTCTGTACAGAGTTACCAGCTGTCAGCCAACCACTATTTCAGCCTGGAGGTAGAAACGCGCCGTCGGGACGGAAAGCTACCAGTTTTAGTCTTGGAAAGATCCTTGGACAGAGAACAGGCGAATACGCACAGGTTAGTGTTAACTGCTAAAGACGGAGGCATCCCTGAGAGATCTGGCACTGCTGAAATAGTAATCGCAGTGGAAGATGCCAATGACAATGCACCTGTTTTCTCGCAGTCGGTCTATAGTGTCAGTTTGCTGGAGAATGTACCTGTAGGAACTTTGGTGATCAAACTAGATGCCTCTGATTTGGATGTTGGTCTCAACGGGCAGATCGTGTATTCATTTAGCAGTCACACTTCCAATAGAGTCCGGGAGCATTTTGCTTTGGATCCAAAAACTGGTGATATCAAAATTAAGAAGCATTTGAACCACAAAGACAACAGCGTTTTTGAGATTAATGTACAAGCAAAGGACAGAGGACCTAATGCAACTCCTGTTTACTGTCACGTGGTAGTTGACATCGTTGATGTAAACGACAACGCTCCTGAAGTGACTCTAACCTCTCTGTTCAGTCCTGTCAGTGAAGACTCCCTTCCGGGAACTGTAGTGGCTTTGATCAGTTCAACAGACAAAGACTCGGGTGAAAACGGGCACGTGCATTGTCAAATCTCAAATAAGCTTCCTTTTAAGCTGGACTCCTCCTTAAGTGGTTTTTATAGATTGGTTACCGGAGAGACACTGGATCGGGAGTATAAATCGAAATACAATGTAACTATTGTGTGCAGTGATGCCGGAACCCCTCCACTCACAGTCAACAAAACCATCCTGCTGGAGGTTTCAGATGTAAATGACAACCCACCGCAGTTCAGGCAACCTTTATATACTGCTCACGTGATGGAGAACAGCGCTATTGGTGAGTCCATATTCTCGGTCACTGCTTTTGATCCAGATGTAAATCAGAACGCCCGCCTAACCTACCATATCTCGGAGACACTAATTCACAGCATGCCAGCATCCACTTATGTCTCTATTAACTCGGACAGTGGAGTCATATACGCTCAGCGAATTTTTGACTACGAGCATCTGAAAAATTTTCAAATCCAGGTTCTGGCACGTGACTCTGGAGAACTGACTCTTTCTGGCAACACTTCAGTCGACATAATTATCCTGGACCAGAATGACAACGCCCCGGTGATCGTTCATCCCTTGCCCGAGTTCGGTTCCACGGTCTTCGAGACGGTATCCCGGTTCGCAGAGCCAGGCTACCTGGTCGTCAAAGTTTCTGCTACAGACGCTGACACCGGTCAGAACGCACGCCTCACTTATCAGATTCTCCATGCTACTGACGCTAGCCTTTTTACCATTTCACCAGATACGGGAGAGATCTGGACAATACGTAACATCGTGAATAAGGACGCTTCGAAGCAGAGGTTGGTAATCGGGGTTAAAGACAACGGCATACCTCCGTTGACAGCTACAGTAACGTTCATGCTCTCTGTGACGGGAACGGATGTACAAATGCTCTCTGGTGTGACCAGCGACAACACTGGGTTCGTTTCCGATTCGAGTTTTTACCTGGTGATAACTTTCGGCCTCACCTCCTCCATTTTCCTAGTAATTTTGATTACCCTCGCGATTAAGGTGTACAACAGCTCTTCCGTAGACACCTGTGGCTGTTTGACTGCAAGGAACTCCCGAAGTGGGGTCCGGAAAGGCAGTAGAAGTCTTCAGATACCAGCGAACTATGTTGAAGTGTTTGGGGGTGATCCACTTTCTCAGAGTTTCCGTTACGATACTTGCTCATCTTCATATTCCACAAAGGGAGGTTTCTTGTCTTCCCACAGAGGCACTATGTCTGCCCGGACGAACCACATTCTGAATGGTGACTGGGGGAATGGAGACACCCCAAGAACACCAACCCATGCTCAGTGCAGAAGCGCTGTGAATTCTGAGGTGAGGTTCTTATTCAAAAGCGAAAAGAAAACACCTCATGGTTTTGATTTGGAGTTACAATTGTCCTCGGGAACCATGCCGATCATGAAGATCTGAGTTAGGAAATGCCCAAGAGAGAATCCCTTCATTCAGCTTTGTTATCTGAAGGCCCAGTGGCTAATTTTGGACCAGCTCTTGTGCTATTCAATAAGTTGTCCTGAGGTGTGTTCACATGGCTTACCATCACGCTAATTGTGCTGCTTAGAGAAAATTACCATTAAGTATGTGTGCATAAACCAAAATTGACATGCCTGAAGTGCCGCCTGCAATCTGCACCATCTATACTTTAGAATGGAAGGAAATTGTAGCTTATTCTGGAATTCCACCCTGGTCCGTAAGGACAAAATAAATTTAGTTTCAGTGCTCTGATGGTGGTTATGCATATTGTTGCAATGTGTTATTGTCTAGGGTTTACATTTTTAAGCAGAATTAAAGCATCTCATATTTCATTGGGGAAATATTCTGATCAGCAAACAGTCAAATGAAATAGTTGAAGAAGTGTTCTGAAGGCTCACTAAACACTAAACTTTTTCTCTACAAATGTTGCCAGACCTGCTGAGTTTCTGCAGCAATTTATGCCTTTGTAACTGAAATAACTGGATGGGCTCAGCGGAGATTAAATGTCTCATGTGAATAAAGTGAGAAATATGTATTGAAAGGCAGGGTACTCTGAATTATCAGTCAAGTGGTGTAACACCTTATTAGGGAAGAGATAAAACAATTTCAGGTTTTAAAATAGTTTTAAAGAAGACAATTTTTGGTAATTCACCAATGTTTGGAAAATATGGAGGAAGAGTCACCAAAATAGGGTCGTAAAAAAAGTAGAAATTTAGATTGCACAACGCTAAATGTCAAAATCACTGAGCTATTTACAGAGACATTCCAGCTTTAAGAAATGTTCCGCATGGTCATTGGTTGAACTCCCATTCACCAATGAAAAGCTGTAATGTGTCTGGAGATCTTGACTGCCCCCTTCCCTCCCCATCCACCATTACGTGCGATCAGATACAGCGGAAAACCGGTATAGAGAGCTGCGTAGCTCTACACCGGGTGTAATATTCATTTATGTTGGCAATTTTACAAAGAAATAAGAGGAACAGATCGACTTCTCAGTGATATGTGAAAAATACAGGTATTTTCATGTAATGTTATCCCTTTTTAGCGTTGAAAATCGTTTACACTGAATCTTATTCCAAGGAATCACTGAATGGCGAGACGCGCAGAAGCTTTTGGAATGCATTGTGCGGGAAATGGGATTTTCTGAAATACATTGGCTGTTGAAATGGTCACTTTTTTTCTTTACGTTACCCTCCTGGGTGCTTGTTTCGGGACAGATTCGCTATTCAATTCCTGAAGAACTGCAACTGGGCGCCTTTGTTGGGAATATCGCAGATGATTTGGGTTTAGACGCGAACGAGCTCAAAACTCGCAATTTTCGGATTGTGTCTGGGCCCAGGAAGCAGTATCTGGACGTAAATGTGGACAATGGGATATTATTTGTGAAAGAAAAAATTGACAGAGAACAGCTCTGTGGGCCTAACCTGATATGCACCTTGTCCTTAGAAGCCGTGATCGGAAATCCTTTAAACGTGTATCATTTCCAAGTGGATATTCTGGATGTGAATGACCACGCTCCCAGTTTCCCAGAAAGTCAATTCCGATTGGAAATCTCAGAGGTAGCCGTGCAAGGAGCGCGTTTTGCCCTGAAATCGGCTCAGGACCCAGATGTTGGAACTAACGCTTTACAGACCTACCTGTTAATCAGTAACGAATATTTCGCACTAGACATCCAGTCGCGCAGTGGAGATGGCAAATTGCCAGTATTAGTATTGCAAAAGCCGCTGGACAGGGAAAAACAAAAGACACACAGGCTCGTACTAATTGCCAAGGACGGGGGAATCCCTCAAAAATCTGGAACTGCCCAGGTAATTATTATCGTACAAGATGCGAACGACAACGCGCCGGTGTTTTCACAATCAGTACATAGGGTGAGACTGCTGGAAAATGCATCTAAAGGCACACTTGTAATCAAACTAAACGCAACCGACTTGGACGATGGCCCTAATGGAGAAGTTGTATATTCGTTCAGTAGTCACGCCTCTTCCAAAGTCCGCGAACTGTTCAACGTGGATTCCAGAAATGGGGAGATCAGAATCAAAGGCAACTTGAACTATGAAGAAAATCGTGTTTTTGAGATTAATGTGCAAGCAATGGACAAGGGGCCTTATGCGACGCCTGTGTACTGCGATGTCCTGGTTAACCTTACTGATGTCAATGATAACTCACCTGAGATAACTTTGACCTCTATGTTCAGTCCTGTTATTGAGAACTCCTTGTCTGGGACGGTGGTAGCCTTGTTTAGTGTGGAGGACAAAGACTCGGGAGATAATGGACAGGTTCAATGCCAACTTGCAAATGGTTCTCCTTTCAGACTAGATTCGCCTGTGAAGAATTACTACAGCTTGGTCACTCAGCAGCCACTCGATCGCGAAACAACGTCAGAGTACGACCTTACAATCCTGTGTAGCGACAGAGGAATCCCTCCTCTCGCAGCCAAGAAATCCATCCGGGTGGAAGTTTTCGATGTTAATGATAACGTTCCACGTTTTACACAACCTTCATACACAGCCTACGTGATGGAGAACAACATTATCGGTTCCTCTGTTTTCACTGTGACAGCCTTCGATGCAGACTTAAATCAGAATTCTCGACTCTCCTACTCCATCCTGGAAACTGGGGACCAGGATTTACCAATATCCGCCTATGTGCAGATTCATTCAGAAACTGGTGTGATATATTCTCAGACAACATTTGACTACGAACAACTTAAAAACTTTCAGATTCACGTGCAGGCACAGGACTCTGGAGCTAAGCCGCTGGCCAGCAACGCCTCAGTTCAATTTATTATCCTTGATCAAAATGACAATGCGCCAGTGTTCACACAGCCATCGCCAGAGTATGACTCGACGGCAGTAGAGACAGTTTCGAGATTTACCGAACCAGGATACCTGGTTGCAAAAGTGTCCGCAACCGACGCGGACTCTGGCCAGAATGCTCGCCTTGTTTACCAGATTTTTCAGTCTACCGACCCGGGACTTTTTACTATTTCAGCGGACTCGGGGGAAATATGGACAGTTCGTAGTATCCTGAACAAGGATCTCAGTGAGCAAAAGTTGGTCATTGTTGCAAAAGACAGTGGAGTCCCGCCACTTACAGCGACAATGACCATCATTATATCAGTGGAACAAAGTAAAACAGGAATGTTATCCGAGATGGACACTTTACCAGAAGGAGCTGTTTTTGCTTCGGATACAAACTTTTACTTGGTCATAGGTTTGGGGTTACTCTCTATCATTTTTCTAGTGATTTTAGTTATCCTCGCCGTTATGGTTTTTAAAAACAGACCTGGTGTTGACCACCAGAGCTCTTCTCGGGGCACCTGTTGTTGCTTTGAGACAAGTACTCACAAGGCCAGTCGGAGCCTTCAGATTCCTCCGAACTACGTGGAAGTGTTTGGGGGCGACCCACTTTCTCAGAGCTTCCGCTACGAGACGTGCTCGTCTTCAGATACACTGAAGAGAGACTTCATGTTTCGCAGTATGCGGAGTTCACACGCCGGAAAGGCCGGCCCTGCTGGCAAAGACCCCCCACCAAAGTTGAACTCTGCAAACTCTAGAAATACTGTTAATTGTGAGGTGAGACACCCGGCTGCTGGGTGAGTGGGAGGTAATGCGTTATTGGCCGGGGCACACGTTAAACTAAGGCTATATTAATGTGGATATGAGGCGATGGGAGACATTATCCCTGGGCTTTCAATCTTCGTCGCTTTCCAAATTTCTCACCATCCTAACATCTGCACCTAAATCGACGCCAGATATTTTCCCTCATAATTATTCCGTTATATTTATCGTTGTAATTGTTATCCTGTATTAAACTGTTAATAATTCTTTGACGCATGGTATAAATAGCAAAGGAATTCATTGTTCTCTACATAAAAAGAACTGCAGTTTTGAGACGCTGAGATTCTTCTTTCCCTCCCTAAACAGGCAAGACTACGGGTCATATTCTCGAGGTGATGGATCCTTATTTAGTGCTGACGTGGAGAGAAATATAGAGAAATGGGGGAGATGATGGTATTGTGGTATACCTCTAGTATTCCAGAGGCCGATTGAATTTGAATTCAGGATCTATAGGTATAAGGTTGGAAAAGCACAGCGGGCCAGACAGCATCAGAGGAGCAGGAAAGTAGAACTCCCAACAAAGGTTTTCGGACGGAAATATTGACTTTCCTGCTCCTCTGATGCTGTCTGGCCCGCTGTGCTTTTCCAGCCTCACACCTATAGACTCGGAATTTAAATGCAATCCATAAATCTGGAATAAAAGCAAAGGTGACTGAAAATATCATCAATTAGTGTACATATCTTATCCGGTTCACTAATGTACTTTGGCTAAGGAAACGTGCCAGCCTTTTTCAGTCTGGTCTATATGTGACTTCAGATACAGAGCAATGTGATTGACTCTTAAGTGTCCTCTGAAATAGCCTAAGAGCCCATTTAGTTCAATGGCAATTCGGGATGGGCAACAAATGTTGGCCTTGTCAGCGACGCCCACATCGATGAAAGAGTAAATAAAAACACTCCGAGGATTCTGAATTCTCTGCCCGAGAGAGATGTGGATGTTCAATCAAGTATATTTAGAAATGAGATGGATTTAAGCGCATAAAATGAGCTATAGTTTCTGGGGAGATGATGGAAAAGTAGAATTAATGAAATGTTGAGTCATGTTCTTACTGAAGGAGGGGAAGACGTTGGATGGCCCATGTAGCCTATTTATACTTCTCGTTCTTATGTTCTTATGTATCAATACCTTATGATGGTGAAAGTCAGAGATCGTATTCTAAGTTTTTTTAACCTGCCTAATTGACAGTCTCCATATCTGTGCTTTGCACGAAGTCATCTATGCATGACATACAGTTAACAAAAAGAAACTGCTGTACAATTTACCTGCAAATAATAACTAGGATCATTAGCCTTGCTGTTATTTTGTTAGAAAATGTTATTGCATTGCTGAAAAACTCTTTGATAGCGTAAAGGCTAGAGTTAAAAGTTTGTAGGAAAGAAGTGGGAATATTTTTGGTTGTGCAACCATAAATATTGCTTTTACGCAAAGGTTTGCAAAGACATTCGAGCTTTAAGCGACGCCAAAGGCAATGATTGGTTGATATGAACATGCCTACGTTCACCAATCAGAAGCTAGAACTTGCCTGGAGATCCCTTTTCCCTCCCCATCCACCATCAATGTAAGATCGGCGACAGTGTAAAAATGGACAGCAAGCTGTCGGTTGCTGTATTGCGATTTGCACGTATATCTACGGATGATTTTAGAATTAATAAGAACGGTCGTCACAAATGAGACTAGGATGTATAAATAATACAGGTACTTTGCAAATTACAGCTCTCGTAAAATTATATATAGGGAAGTTTATTGAGACCAGTTGGCGAACGGAGCTGCGCTGCACTGAAGCATCTGAAATGTTTTGTCGCTGGAAATGGGATATTATAGAATATACTGGTTGGTAAAATTGCAACTGTTGTACTGTGTATTCCCCTCCTGGATTCTGGTTTCGGGGCAACTTCATTACTCGATTCCTGAAGAGTTACAGCTGGGTGCCTTTGTTGGAAACATTGCCGAGGATTTGGGTTTAACTGTGGAAGAGCTGTCGCCTCGAAATTTTCGAATTGTGCCCGGCTCCAACAAAAGGTTTTTCGACGTAAATTTAGACAGTGGGATTTTATTTGTGAAGGAGATAATTGACAGAGAACAACTCTGTGGGTCGAGTCTCATATGCTTATTGTCTGTAGAGGCTGTGATCGAAAATCCTCTGAATGTCTATCGAATTGAGGTGGAGATTTTGGATATTAACGATAACGTTCCCCATTTTCCAAAAAACGAAATCCGCCTTGAAATGTCTGAACTGGCTGTACCGGGAGCGCGCTTCCCCCTTGAGTGCGCGCACGACCCTGACGTTGGAACCAATTCCCTACAAAGCTACCGATTGCTTGGGAGTCGGTACTTCGGTCTGGACATTGAAACCCGCAGTGGGGACGAGAAGCTGCCAGTGCTGGTGCTTGAAAAGGCACTGGATCGAGAGAAAGACTCAACCCACAGGTTAGAGCTCATTGCCAAGGATGGAGGGATCCCTCCGCGGTCCAGCACTGCTCAAATAATAATCACGGTGCTGGACGCCAATGATAACTCTCCTGTGTTCTCCCAGTCGGTTTACAGGGTCAGCCTGAATGAAAATGTGCCAAAAGGAACAGTGGTGATCAAACTGAATGCAACTGATTTGGACGATGGTTCTAATGGTGAGATAGAATATTCTTTTACCAGTCATACCTCAGGGACAGTTCGTGAGCTGTTTGATCTGGACTCCAAAACCGGGGAGATCAAAGTGAAAGGCAATTTGGACTATGAAGAAAATAATGCTTTTGAGATCAATGTTCAGGCAATGGATCGGGGCTCTGCACCACTGCCAGTGTACTGTCACATACATGTCGATGTTACCGATGTGAATGATAACTCACCAGAGGTGTTAGTGACTTCTTTGTTCAGTCCAGTTAGTGAAGGCGATGTGCCCGGGACTGTGGTGGCTCTGATCAGCAGCACCGACAAAGACTCAGGAGAAAATGGACAGGTCCGCTGCCAAATCCCAGATAACATTCCGTTTAAGTTGAATTCTCCTTTAAAGAATTATTACAAATTGTTAACGCGGGAGGAACTGGACAGGGAAACCGCCTCTAAGTACGACATCACTGTCCTCTGCAGTGATGCAAGCTCGACCCCACTGTCTTCCAAGAAAACTTTGCGGGTGGAGGTCACTGACGTAAATGACAATGCTCCACGTTTTAAACAGTCCGTGTACACAGCCTATGTGATGGAGAACAATGTTATCGGAGGGTCAATCCTTTCTGTGGCAGCGTCCGACCCGGATGTTAACGAGAACGGTCAAATATCTTACTCTATTCCGAGGAAACAGATTCAGGACGAACCAGTGACCAACTACGTGCGTATTAATTCAAATAATGGAGTCATACTTTCTCAGATAGCATTCGATTATGAGAAACTTAAAAACTTTCAGTTCCAGGTTCAGGCACAGGATTCTGGAGTTCCAGCACTCAGCAGCAACGTTTCGGTAGATGTTGTTATCCTTGACCAGAACGACAATGCTCCAGTGATTCTGCACCCACTACCTGAGTATGGGTCAACAGCAACAGAGACAATGTCCCGTTGGGCAGAACCAGGATATCTGGTTACCAAGGTATCTGCCATTGATGCAGACTCTGGTCAGAACTCTCGCCTATCTTATCAGATTATTCAGACTACTGACCCAGGACTTTTCACGATTTCACCAGATACTGGCGAAATCTGGACAGTCCGTAGAATTGAGGGCAGAGATTCAATAAAGCAGAGTTTAACAATTATTGTAAAAGACAACGGAACACCACCACTTTCAGCGTCTATGACGATCGGTATATCGGTGGTGGATGGGGAATCAGAGCTGCTTTCTGATGCCGGAAGTTTAAATGAAGATCCTGGGTTCCCTTCCGATTTGAGTTTTTACTTGGTGATATCCTTAGCATTAATTTCGTCCATTTTTCTGGTAATTTTAATTTTCCTTGCTGTGAAAGTGCACAAGAACAGAACTCGGCTCGGAGTTTACAGCTGTGCCCTGGACGCCTGCTGCTGTTGTGAATCAAGACATTCATTGAATGGCATTCAAAGGGCCAGCAGAAACATTCAGATACCTCCAAATTATGTGGAGGTATTTGGTGGCGACCCACTTTCTCAGAGTTTCCGCTACGAGACATGTTCAACCTTAGTTTCAACTAAGCATGACTCTGCCTTTTCAAAGGTGTGCACTTCATCTCATTTGAAATGTAATGTCAGGAGTGAATACATTGAGAAGGGAAAAAATCCACACATCTCACCTCCTGAAAAATGTACAAACACTGTAAATAGTGAGGTGAGATATTGCTTCAAAAGGGAAAAAAGATAAACCACAAGTTTGATTTGGTTGCACATAAGTCGATCGGCTGAATGGTCCGCTTCTGCTCCTTCGTCTTGTGGTCTTACATACAATGGAGATTTCCAACGCATAGCTAACTATTTCTGTGTGGTTCTATGCAGTTGAAGGTGAAGATAAAAAATACAACCCAGTAGCTTACATTATTTCCTTGCATTTTTGGAACAAGAACTTATATATTTATGGTATATTAAAAACGTCCCTGGAGGTGGTGGAAGAGGTGGGGATAGCTGAGCTTCAGTTATGTCTAATTGATAAGAACTGTTCAAGATTGTTCCTTCTAATTGAAAAAAATGCACAATGTAGTTGCAATATGTGTCACAGGAAAATAGTGTACAAGGAACAAAATGAACAAGATATACATCTGAAAGGGAATAAGTTAAAACAAAAATCTACAAAATACTATTATTTAGCAGAACAATTCCAATTGTTGAATACACATTTAATTTGGGTAAAACTGTGAATATAAATGTATTTTGTAATATATTTGTTGGAAAGAATGTATCTTAATTAGGCATGGAAAAGTGAAAAATTGCAGATACTGAAAGTCTGATATTTTTAAATCGAAAATGTTGGGCAAATTCATCAAGTCTGACAACGTCTGTGATGAAAGAAAGTGAGTTAACATGTTTCAGATTTGTGACTGTTCATCAGGCCGGGAAAAGTTAGAAAGATATTGGGATTTGAGTAAGAAGTAGGTGGGACAAGGACAAACAAAGATCTGCAATAGAATGAATGCCAGGAGAGATATAATAGCCGAAAAACTAGTCTTCCAGGGCTAAACGGAATGAGGCAAGAAACAAATTATATGTTTTGAGCAGATATATTGTAATTTGTGACAAAAACATGAAGAGAAAACCCAGCACGGGTAAAGAGAAGAAACAAAATGGGGGCAGAGGTTATTGTGCGACATTAGTTCTTCTTATTCATTCACAGGATATGGGTTTTGCTGGCTGGACCACCTTTTAGTGTCCATACCTAAATATCCATAGGGCAGTTAAGGGTCAACCACAATGCTGTGGGTCTGGAGTCATATGCAGTTCAGACCAAGTAAGGATGGTAGTTGCCTTCCCTATAAGATATTAGTGAACCTGATGGATTTTTCCAACAATCAACAATGGACTCATGGTCATCATTAGAGTCTTAATTCCACAATTTCATTGAATTGAAATTTCACCATCTGCCGTGGCATGATTCGATCCCAGGTCCTCAGAACATTATCTGGCTGTCTGGATTGACAGCCACACGAAGATGTTGCCTCCCCCTACTGAAGTCAGCGTTAAAATTGGAGAGGTGTAAAGTGTCTATCAAAAGATAACATAATGTTCCTCACATGTACTTTGCGCCTCATGGAACAGTGATGCAGACTGAGGACAGAGATGTCAGTGTAAAAAGAAAGTGCAGGATTAAAATAATAAGCCATTGGAAGCTGAAGATCATGCCTGCAAACGGAACAAAGGTGATCCACATAGCAGTAAGGCAATCCGCATCTGACACACCCACCATCCATTCCCTCAGGAAAGAGGAAACAATATTTTGAGCAGAGTACATCCTAAACTAGATTGAGAGACGTGCGTATAAATTGCTGCTTCAGCTGAATGAAGTAATTGGGGGCTCGGATGTTGAGGAGAGAAGACGTCTAGGTGCCAAACCTGTGATAGCGTGAAAGGCGCAGTTGAATGGCAAGTTTTTTTGGGGGGGGTACTGAAATCTACTCTTCCCCCAGAGTGTCACAGAGGGAAGAGAATGCCGGAATAGGGTTCTGAAATCAATTACCTCAATGTGAAAGGTGGATATCCGTTTGAGAGCATTTTAAAGGGATCAGATGATATGTTTCCAGCATTTTCTGTTTTCCTATCACTTATGTGTAATTTACAGATAAGATAGTCATTATGCATTCACAATATGATAAGTGAAGCTTGTGTATTAAGCATATGCTTCGATCTGTTCCATTCCGGCTTCTGGTAAAAATAAATCACTTCAACTATTTAGTTCGCGTGCATGGCGACATGCGTTTTGCAGAGAATGTATATAGATGCATTTCCAAATATTCTCCTTTCTTCAGCTTCTTTTTAGAGTAACTTGACGGAGAAAGTTAGATCACTAAACTAATAGAGCAAGGATTTTCATTGTACAACAATAAATGTTCAACTTCCTGACCTGATAGCTTTAAGAAATGCTGCGAGTTGTGATTGGTTGAGGACAAATGGGTCTCCATCCACCAATCAGTAGCTGAACGGTGACTGGAGATCCAGACTGCCCCCTTCCCGTCCCATCAGCCATCACATAGGATCTGACACAGTGTGATTTTGGGTAGCGAGTAGCAGGGTATTTTATATTCCCAATCTTTAGTGATTTTAGAATAATTGAGAAGAGTTATCAGAAATTGCCTCGGAGAATGTATCTCAATTGCAGGTATTATGGCTCTTTATTTTGGATTTTGAAAAATGATACGTAGTCATTTTATTCCAAGGAGTAAAGTGGACAGCGCTGTGACGTGCTGGAAGGATTGAAATGCTTTGTGCTGGAAATGGGATTTTATAAAATATATTGGTTGTTAAGATGGCAACTATTGTGTTTACTGTTCTGCTGGAACCTGGTTTCTGGACAGATTCGGTATTCCATTCCTGAAGAATTACAGCTGGGCGCGTTTGTTGGGGACATCGCGGCTGATTTGGGTTTAAATGTAAAACAGTTCTCGACTAGGAATTTTCGGATTGTATCCGGACCCAGGATAGAGTACTTTGGTGTGAATGTAGACAATGGGATTTTAGTGGTGCAGGAGAATATTGACCGAGAGCAGCTCTGTGGATCGAGCCTCGGTTGTACTTTGACGCTGGAGGCTGTGATCGACGAGCCACTGAATGTGTATCACGTCGAGGTGGAAATTCTAGATATAAACGACAACGCTCCCCATTTCCCGAAGGGACAGTTCCGTTTGGAAATATCCGAGTTAGCAGTGCCTGGAATTCGCTTCCCACTGGAGCCTGCGTACGATCCCGACGTAGGCTCCAACTCCTTGCAAAGCTATCAGTTGGCTCCTAATCAGTATTTTAAGTTGGATGTACAATCTCGCAGTGAGGACGTTAAACTCCCAGTTCTGGTGATGGAGCGACCTCTTGATAGAGAACAGCAGCCCACACTGCAGCTAGTGTTGACCGCCACTGATGGGGGCATTCCGCAGAGATCTGGCACTGCACAGATTCTCATCCACGCTCTGGATGTCAACGACAATGTACCTACCTTTAGCCAGTCCCTTTATCGTGTTAGTTTGATGGAAAATGTGCCCATAGGAACGTTGGTGATCAAAGTGAACGCCACTGACCCAGATGAAGGTTCCAATGGAGAAATTGTCTATTCCTTTGGTAGCCACATTTCTGTTACAGTGCGGGAACTGTTCAGTGTGGATCCCACAACTGGAGAGATTCGCGTGAAAGGACATCTAGATTTTGAATCAGCAAAGCAGTTAGAGATTAGTGTGCAAGCTGTGGACAAAGGCGCAGGATCTGTACCCGTGCATTGCGATGTGATAGTGGAAGTGGACGATGTGAATGATAATGCGCCTGAAGTAACGGTGACTTCTTTGTCCAGTTCAGTGCCTGAAGATGCCCTACTGGGGACTGTGCTAGCTTTAATCAGTGTGACTGATTTGGATGTGGGGAAGAATGGAAACACACACTGCCGGATCCCAAAGAACCTTCCTTTCGAATTGGATTCAACATTTAAGAACTATTACCGATTGGTCACCAAAGATTTACTAGACCGAGAAATGGTTTCTCAATATGATATCACCGTTACCTGCTGGGACGAAGGTTCGCCCGTACTCACCTCCAACAAAACCATTCAGCTGAAGATCTCTGATATAAACGACAGCCCGCCACGTTTCTCACAGACTTCATACACCACCTATATCACCGAGAACAACGTCATTGGCAGCTCTATCTACTCAGTACCAGCTTTTGATTCGGATTTAAATCAGAATTCCAGGTTGTCCTATTCTATTTTACAGACACAGGTCGGCCACGACCCTGTTTATAATTATGTCTCCATTAATTCAGACAGCGGTGTAATATCTGCTGAGCGCTCTTTTGACTATGAAGAATTGAAGAAATTTCAGATCCAGGTCCAAGCTATAGACGCTGGAATTCCTCCACTGAGCAGTAATGTGGCTGTGTTCGTGGTCATTCTAGACCAAAATGATAATGCCCCAGTCATTATATCCCCAATACAGGAGTATGGGTCGACAGCAGTGGAGACAGTATCTCGATCAGCAGAGCCGGGTTACCTGGTGACCAAGGTGTCAGCCACTGATGCGGATTCAGGTCCCAATGCAAGGCTCTCTTATCAACTGGCTCAGGCTACTGACCCTGGTCTTTTTACCATTGCTGCGGACACAGGAGAGATCTGGACAGTCCGCCGCATTACGGGCCAAGATGCAACTAAACAGCGCTTGGTTGTCCTAGTAAAAGACGATGGGCTCCCCCCTCTGACTGCCTCCATGAATATCATCTTATCATTGACGGACAGTGAGAGTGAAATTCTTTCTGAAGTCAGTAGCTTAACTGAGGATGTCAGACTGCCTTCGGACCTAAGCCTATACTTAGTCATAGCTTTAGGGACGATCTCATCCATTTTTCTAATGATTTTGGTTATCTTGGCTGTCAAAGTCCACCAAAGTAGGAACGTTCTTCACCGTCACAGCTGCTCCCTTGATACGGACTGCTGCTTCGGGTCAACGCATTCTCTCAATGGAATACAAAAAGCCAGCGTGAACCTTCAGATTCCCCCGAACTATGTTGAAGTGTTTGGCCGTGACCCATTGTCTCAGAACTTTGGTTACGAGGTATGTTCTACATCGGATAAAGAGACAAGTGGCAACGTATTTCCCAAAATTCAAATTCTTACTCGATATAGGCAACCGCCTTATTGTGACATGGTCAGGCTTCAAATGTTGTAAATGATGGGATCAGTTTCTTCAGTGAGGTAAGGCGCAGCGTGCACTAAACTGGAGATCTTGAAGACCCGTCACTGGTATTGTGCATATTCTCAGGGTATTAATTGTTCTTCCGCGTGTAACACAGCTCTGAAACTCACCCAAAGGATAGCTTTCTCCACTTCTGTATTGATTGTTGCCCAAGTGCAAATCATTTTGTAGCTTTTCATTTGTCAATAACGTAAACAAAATTGCCTGTGCTTTTTGTAGACTGTTTTGCATAGGCGCCCACGCATGGGTTCAATAAGAACCTGGGAGCTTGAAAGGGTAAACATGGAGAGAATGTTTCCCCTCATTTAAGAATTTAGAATTAAGGGTCACTTAATTAACAATCGCCCATTAACAACAGAGGATTTCTTTTTAATTTCAGCGAGGATTTGAGTAGTGGGAACTCTCTTCCTGAAAAGGCAGAATCTTTAAATAACAGGGCAAGTCTAGAAGGTGTGTTCCTTTTCAAAACACTGGATAAGGCAACCCACACATCTTTGTACAGTTTGTTTTGTTGGCCATTCTCAGAATGTGGGTATGGCTAGGCCATCACTTATTTCCTATTCACAATTTCCCATGAAAAGGTCATGGTGAACTGCCTTTTTGAAGCCATTCACAGGACATAGGTGCATGCACAGTGCTAAAGTATAACCAGGTTTCATTGAATCGATGTGAACAGATCAATAATAATACATTAAATGCATTTGTAAAAGACTTTCCCGAAATGAAAATGGATAAGTGTGGGACAATGAGCAATAAAAGGCAAAAGGAAAGGATTGGATTGTGTAACAGTGGTAAGAATGTCTAAAACAGAATACCATGGATACTGGAAATCTGAATTGAAATCAGAAAATACTTTAAAAAATTGGAGGCATTTGTGGAGAGAAAGGCAGAGTTAAATTATTGCCCTTTTATCAGAATACTGCTGGAACATATTGGGTGAATTCTTTTCCAAATAAATGAAATGTTTGAAATTTAAAGCATGGATTATTTTAAACACCTCTTAAGGGTGTGTTAGTCAGCAGTCTCACTTTGTTAGCTAAGAGGAGTGACCATATTGTGGTTTATAAAATTATGAGGGGCATAGATAAGGTGAATAACAAGTGTCTTTTTCCCTAGGGTAGGGGAGTTCAAAACTAGGGGGCATATTTTTAAGGTGAGAGGAGAAAGATTTAAAAGAACATGAGGGGAAACTTTTTGGCACAGAGAGTGGTTTGTGTATGGAATGAACTGACAGGGAAGGTAGTGGATGCAGGTACAGCTACAATGTTTAAAAGACATTTGGATAAGTGCATGAATAGGAAAGGTTTGGAGGGACATGGGCCAAGTGCAGCCAAGTGGGGCTACTTTAGTTTGGGAACATGGTCAGCGTGGACTGGTTCAACCAAAGGGTCTGGTTCCATGCTATATGACTCTAGGACTATAGTTTGGAGAAATATGTGGGCTATATTTGCCCTGATTTGGGAATTCAATTCTTTGCGAATATATTTATATTCGAGAAGGAGTGACTCAGTATAGCTTAATTTCTGTGGTATAGTTTCACGTGTTTGAAAAGAGGCTGCTCAACATAGACTAGTCACTTCTGCAGCAAGACATCATGTTTGGTGGTGTTTGGAAAGTCACGTTCTCTTAATGTTTGGAAAACCCTTCAGCAACACAAACTTTATTGATCCTGGACTAACCTTCTGTGAGAAGTGCACACAACTGAAAAAGAACTTGTGTGTGTAAGTGAAACATTATCCCAGCTTTCAAAGAGATAAAGTCACCCTGTGATAGTGATGCTTGCTGCATCAGGAGCAGATCTACCTGAAGTGTCCCATGTGAATAATTGAACACCATCTCAACTGTAAATGCAATTGCCTGAGATTCTGACAAATGCAACAAGAGTAATTCTATTATTACACTCTTTGTCAAATTAAATTTGCATTGTTACATACTGGTCAGCAAATGGGTTCTGGTATGTGAACACGTGTACTGTAGAACATTGTTTGCTCTATTAATTTAGTCAGGCTGCTGCAGATTTTGGGTGTGAATCACAATAAAGTATATTTTAAGTAGCTTTCCTATGTTGTCTATAATGTTGGAAAATGGTATCAGCTTTTATATATGTTTGATGATGTTTCTTGTAGAATGTGAGTTCTGTTGCTCTACTCTGTCGATCAATTTATTGAGGGTAGTTTTACATATTTATGTCTTGTGACAAACTCATATAATGGGAACATTTACTCATTTCCTCCTTTTGATTGAGGAACATAATATATTGGAATCTCACCCTCTAGAAACAATATATTCACATAGGTTCATTTGTTTTGCTAGGTATTGATACATAGACAGATTGATAATCGTTTTAGATGCCAAAAACTTGTCATCTTTTCAATTCCACAAGGAGCATGCTTATTCTACCTCATGCGTTCAAGAAAATTTCTTGGGTGTTTTTTTTTTTGCTTATGTTCGTTCCAAATTGCTCAACATTGAACATTTAGATTAAAAGTGTACTCAAGTTCAATTTAGTTCAACTGAGCCCTTTTTGAATATGAAGTGGTAAAGAAAAATACTATTTCTTTGTTTACCTGCTGATCTCAAACATTCAAGTCACAAATTTTATTTCACGGCAAAGTTCGATCTCTATTTGGAGATTTGTTATTTTGTGAAGGCTAGGATTTTTTTAGTTGTGCTGTACCATCACCTGTAGGTTTTTTTCATCACTCAGGAGATTGTTTAATATAATGGTGAAATTTATGTTGTAATCCCAACGGCCATATAGTATTCAATTGGTATAGTTGATAATCAGCCCTTCTGGTTTGAGAAAACTGATTTTTTTTTCCCTATGCTATTGGCATTGATCTAGGACCTATATCTTATGCTAGATATCCAGAAGATTGAAATTATATTTTCAGTTCCACATCTTGGTTCCACAATTTGTTTGGCCCTGAGAAAAGTGAGGTCGACATAAGGTTCTTTCAAACATGAACTAAGTTTACTCATTGATTAAATCTTTAATGTCCACAGAAAGCTGCTTGGCAAGTGTTAAGATTACATTTGATTACTCTTTGGCCATATTAGCACTTATATGACAATAAAATGATGCTAAAATAGGGGAGACTACTCTCTGGAGAGTCTTAGTACATGTCTTAAGTGATGCTGCAATACTGACAGTGTTCCATCAAAGCAAAAAAGCAATATAATTTGTCATTTTTGATTCAGAGAAGATGTCTCACACTCTTTTGAGTGTACACAAACAATCTAGCCAAAAGCCAATTTAATAAGTTCAGGCAATTAGTTGAAAAACTTTAATGTTATGTTTTTCTTATAACATGAGAAAACTGATATTCTCATCAATTCTGTCTCAATATCATTCAGTATCTGTAGAAAACATGCAAGTTCTTGAGTTCAGAGTGTATGTTGTTCTCCAATATAACTATAATTTTCTTAGCTGGATTATATCTTATAACTGCTACTTGCAGCGGAATAATACTGTATAGATTGTATCAATACAAAACCCAAACTATACCAAGTGCGTACCAAAATAATTTGTAAGAAAAATGCTCACTAAAAATTTGAGGAGATTTCTAAATATAGGGCGAGGATTCAGGTCACCTGAGCATTAGATCCAATTATTCAAGTTCATATCATTGAGTTGATCTTTTCGTGCTTTTTTCTCAAAAAAAAAACTGAGAAAGTTGCATCCTTTTTGTTCTTTTGGGATTCTGAAATCTATTGTGACACGAAACACAAGTTCTCTCATAAACTGAAGAGTGTATAAAGGAATACCAAAATCTCAAGCACGCAGAAAATAATGATACTGAGTGGTAGTAGGATATACCAGCTAAATCATTGAATTGGGGTTTGTATTAAAGAAAACCCTCTGGTGTTATACTGCACCAACTGTTCCTAAGCAACAAACATGGTGGATAGTCCAAAGTATAGCGGTAAATCAAAAATGTAAAAGTTTCAATGGATACCGAGCTTTTCCCTCTTAATGTTAGACATTACATCATGTGGAAATAATTTTAACATATTTGGTGCATGCTTTTATTTCATAATGATTGAGTGATGCTGGGTTTTATTTCCTTGGTTTGACATATTAAGTACAGTTAAATCCCTGGGCAATGGAATCTTCATACTTGTTGATAAATTACATATATTTGTGTCTTTTTTAACATGACTGTAAAATACATAAAATAACTCTGTTACAAATTTCCCTAAATTGTGTTGAGGTAGCACTGCTAGCAGCATTTTCCTGAGACAGTGCCAATTTTAGAACTGCAACCTTATTGTGCACTGCTGCTACAGAGGCAGCTTTACGAATCATGTGTCTGTGGTTCATTTGACACTTTACTGAATCAACGTGAGAGTCCCTGGAAGCATTCTCAGCTAAATCAGACCTTCAAACCTGATTTATGACCAGACGTTAACACTGGGGAATAGGTGTTTTTGGCTTCACACTTACATCAAACATGAATGGTGTCAGTGTACCGTTTGTATATATAGACATACAGCATGCTTTGTGTGACAGCAAAGCTGGTGGTTTAACTCACAAGCTATAGATCTCAGACTATAGTATGAAAATAACCTTCAGTAGTGTGACATTCAAAGCACACAGTTGAAAAAGAGAATGTCTGGTACATTGTGCTGTGATGACGTGAATCAGTTGTTGGTCTTTTTACTACCTAATATTGCAAGCTGCTAATGTTTAATCAGAGATCTGCAGTTTTCCATTAAGTTTACCATGCTGCAAGCCAATTCCTTATCCTTTTGCTCTAGTGATGAACAAGCATCTTTATGAAACTAATTTTCTATTTTTAAATTTAAATATTCCTGATAATAGTGTATAGACTATGAAAATGCCTCTTTTAGCCCAATAGTCAATAACCCATTTAAACTGCATGTAACATCATAACTCATCATCAACATTGCATTGATCTTATTAAGTTTTGTTTTAAATTTTGTCCATTTTTTCTTTTGAACTACTTAAGAAGGCAGCTTTAAGTAGTCACAAAAATAAAAGAAAAATACTGTACAAGCTAGCAATCTGAAATGAAAATAGAAGTGTGGAGAAATTCAGCAGGTCTGGAAACACCTGCAAAAGGAGCAATAGAGTTAACATTTCAAGTCCATATTACTTTTCTTGGTCCCAAAAAAAAGTTATATTGGATGCAAAACGTCAATTCAGTTTTTGAGTAATTGAGTTTCTCCACCATTTTCTATTTTGATTATAGAATTAATTAGTGGCCTGTTTGAAAGATTGTCTGCTATGAAATAATTCAGATGCATAATTAATTATCCACCTCTGCCAATTGAGAACAGAAGAAGGTTTGGGGCGACACGGTGGTGCAATGTTTAGCACTGCTGCTGCATGGCATCAGGATCCAGGTTCAATGCCACTCTGGGGCGACTGTGAAATTTGCACATTTTCCCCATGTTTGCATGGGTTTCCTCATGGTACTTCAGTTTTCTCCCACAGTACAAAGATGTGCAGGTTAGGTAAATTGGCCATGCTAAAATGCCCATAGTGTCCCAAGATGTGCAGGCTAAGTGGATTAGCCATTGGAAATGCAGAGTTACAGGGATAGGATAGCGGGGTGGGTCTGGGTGGGATGCTCTTCAGATGGTCAGTGTGGACATGATGGGTCAAATGGCCTGCATCCACACTGAAAGAATACTATGATTCTAGTTCAATGTAGTTTGCACAGCCATCTCACAATCACTACCAATGGTGATCCCAATCTAGAAATTCAGATGTGTGAATCTCCTGTTTAAGTTTCACACCTTTATAGATAAAATATGGTCCTCCCGGGCAATGGGCTGTATTAAGCAACAGAACACATTATAACTCTGGTATTCAGTCCTTTTGCTTTCTGGAATCCAGCTGATGAGTAAACATTCCAATGGTGACATGCCCAATAAAGATGTCATAGAATCATAGAGTCATACAGCACAGAAACAAATTCATTCCACCATTTAAAAAAACAATGTTAAACTGAAAATGAGCATACAATCAAATGTCCTTAATTACGGAAAAGCTGGAACTTTTAAAGGTATAAAACATAAAAGATGATGAACCTATATGAGACTCCAGTAAGTCTTCAGAATATTATGTGTAGTGGTGGACTCCCAAAATTTTGAAAAAAATCACACTTTTACTTTGGAAAGATGAGAGTACTTTTTGTTTAATTCTAACCCACCATGCTACTTGGTAGAAGACAGTTTATTGGCCAGTGTCATGTTACACGCAAACCTAAGTGTTCAGTGCAGCTGTGAATATGGTCCATTGGATAACTTACAGATAAAATTTGTTCTAAGCTAATTAGTTTATTAAACACACTGCAGTATCATATGTAGATATTACAGAAAAACAGCTTGAATATACAGAATTTTTATTGAAATAATACTGATTTTATGACAGTATGATATAACTATTTTGAATTCTGAATAAATAAGACAGTATATGTCAATGGTTGAGGGTTAGGAATAAGTTGAAGCCATAGTATAAGACTTAAGGTAAAATATTTGGAATAGAGCTCTGGATAACATTTTTTTGAACAAACAGTCATGAGACGGTGGGGTTAATTTAAACAGTTAGTTGATGAGACAGAAACTAGGTTAATAATTGATATTTTCCAGTGGGCTTTTTGATGGTCACATCAGTAGCAAGTAGGGGTCTTAAGCCCACACTTGGCAGGAGCCAGGCCAGTGGAGCTTTTTTATCCAGGAAGCAATCTCTTAAATGACTGTAAGATGGAGCTTGCCATCCTACTAAAGAAAGGAGACAGTATGGTTGACCAAATCATAAGACTGGCAGCTGCAGAGCCTTGGCAGCTCAACTGGTAGAGGTTAGCCCCTGCCTTCACTGTCATCAACATGGAGTCAGAAAATTGCAGCACTGCGATCAGGAGCTAATTGGATAGGTGAATAAGGAAGAAGATAGTTGTAATGATTTGGGAAGAAGGAGGTGTTTAATGTGTTCTGAATTATTTTCTGGCATAGAAGGCAAGTGCCGCAATGTAATGACTGGGCTAAATTACCTGTTCCTGTGGCGTAACTTCTATTTATTTGTATGTGTACATTTAAGAGCAGTTTTTTTTTAGCAAGCAACATTCTCAATAGTATTTGGGGAATGCTTGGAACAAAAATAACAGTCCTTTGACTTTCTTTCCTCTTTTAATGAGGTTAAAGTTGTAGATAACATTTAAATATGTCCACATGTCATGTAATGTGTCATACATATTAACCAGAGTTTTTTTTTGTAGGTAAAGCAACCAAATGCTGACTGGCGTTTCTCACAGACTCACAGAGCCGAACTAAACAGGTACTTATAAATTTTCTTTTGATGCCCTGGAGTTTTCTTAGTTCCAGAATTCATGGTTATGTACAGCCATTGGCAAATGGACTACATTGAAGACATTTCACACATTTAACTTCAATGTTTTTATAAACATTGGTGATTCCTTCAGAACATTTAGCTGCTTTCTTAAAATGTCAACAATTCACTGTTTTCCACCTAGTCGTGCAATGAGTGAAAGTAATAATGTGAAATGCGGTACCCATCCTTTTAAACATAAATGGGCCAGCATCTGATTCAATGTTTGTGATGAGAGTGTTATAATAGCAGGGATACAACAACAGTTCTTAATGACGCTAAACTAAAGGGATGAAAAAAGTACCATGTTTGCATGTTATCCAATAGCTGCTGACAGAAAGAGCATTTGTGAATGTCAGCTGTAGGCAACATTGTACTTACCTTTGAAGTTTTTTGATTACTAAATTGTTTGTCAAACTTGCTTGCTAGGTTTGCATGCGAAGTAACAGGGAAGGGGAATATTTTGGAAGTGATAAAAATAAACCATTTTAGCAAAAAAGTAGCTGACGAGAGATTTAATTGTTAAGAGGAGTTTAAATAGAGGAGATAGGAAGGATTAATTTCAATTAGAAGAGAGGTTAATAACCAGGCAGAATTGATTAAACACAATTAGTAAAGGGTTAGGGGAGGTGAGTGTGAAACTCACTGCCTGAAATGGTACTACAAGGCAGAAATCCTGGAATCACTTAAAAGATTTGGAAGTGCCCTGTAAGTGTTTGACTTCACAGGGCTATAGTTCAAGTGCTGCAAAGTGCAATCAGGCTTAGGTCATTTGATAGAAAGCGCTAACCAGATAGAATAGAACCAAATAGAAGATCATTAAATGTTTTAAGGCTTACGTACATGGATTATTGTTAGACAAGGGCATTGAAGTGTATCAGGAGTAGATGGAAATGTGCAATTCATGACACAAAAAGCTCAGCCATTATATTACTGAATAGTAAAGCAGGCCTGAAGGACCAGAAGAAATACCATTGCTACTAATTTGTATATTGTTTTTTCCTTCCCTGCTCTTTCCTCATGATATATTTTCTTCCTTTCAAGTATCCAGCCTGTTCCCTTTTCAAAGAATTGAACCTGTGTCAACCAGTTAGTATTTTGCAGATTATAGCAACTATTGTGTGAAAAAATCTCTTTTCTGCTCTTTAGTTTTTCTACCAAATATCCTAAAACTGTGCTGTCTGTTACTGACTCTTCTGTAAGTGGGAACAGTTTCTCCTCATATACTCTATTAAACTGAATTATTTTTGCACATCTCCATTAAATTTTCCCTAACCTTCTCTGCTGGAATTAGAAAAATCACAAATTCTCCAGTTTCTCCATTAAACGGAAGTCCCTCATTACTAATATTAATCTCAGCTCCTTATTTGTGACCTCATTCAGGTATGTAAGATAGATCTGTGAATGGAAAACAGTAAATGCCAAATATTGCTTTAAATTATATTACAAAAGTTGAACAAAGTAAAAACTAATGTCAGAAAATTCTAGAACTTAAGTGTTTCATGTGAAAAATAATCAATATGCAGAATGCACACCTGATAGAATGATAGAGGAGTGAACCTTGGAAATATTTAAACAATCAATGCAAAGCTATGCTGGGGTTACAGTAAAAGATCACTCTGAATGAAGAAGGTATTAAGATGCACTTAATAGTTTTGCACATGGAAATGAATTGCTCTGAAACAATAATCCAGTTGTCTTCTGCATTAAATGAAAAGATATTGAACTTTAAAAAAAAGCATCAATCAAAATGTGCCCAAAGTAACAAAGTGATAATTACGTGGCTTCTTATCATGCATAGTCATTGTAACTGGAAATCATTGCACTCTATCAGATTTGAACACCAGATGGTTTATAAATACGTAAAATCAAACTCTGCTATGTGATTCTTGTGTTATCTGCATTTTTTTATTCATTCATGGGATGAGGGCCATACTGGCTAAGCCAGCAATTATTGCCCATCCCAGAGTACAGTTAAGGGTTTGGAGTCAGACTTAGGATGGCAGTTTCCTTCCCTGAAAGGTATTAGTGAACCAGATGGGGTTTTCATGACAATTGACAATGGTTGCTTGGTCATCAAGAGACTCTTAATTCCAGGTTCTTTTTGAATTCAAATATCATTATAAGCTATGGGAGGATTTGAACCCGGGTCCCGAAACATTACCTGGATCTCTGGATTAACAGTCCTGCAATTGTTCCACAAGGCCATGTAGGCCAGTTCTTTTTTTATTCATTCATGGGATGTAAGCATTGCTGGCTAGGCCAGTATTTGTTGACCATCCCTAGTCACCCATAAACTGAATGGCTTCCTAGGCCAGTTCAGAGGGCAGGTAAGAGTCCAACACTGGAGTTACATGTAGGCCAGACCACATACAACTGCAGTTTTCTGTCATTAAAAGAACCAGTTAGGTTTTTAAAACAATAGTTTCACGGTCATCGTTTGATCTTTAATTTTTAAAAAGCATTGATTTCAAATGCCACCATCTGCTGTGGTGGGATCCAAACATTACAGGGACTCTGGATTACTTGTCCAGCAACAGTATCATCAACCTGCACAAAGGAATGTGTGAGAATATTGTTCACAGTTGGAGAAGCTAATACCCACTGTGTTACTGTCTTTTCCAATTTCTCCAAGAATGTCTGAGACTTCCCGCCTCTTCCCAATGGTGCACAAATCATTATCTAAATGTAATAGGAAGTCCTTAATCTGATGGAACTTCCAGTTATGTTGGGTTCTCTGAAGGATTTTTTTTAACTTGTCTGCCTGGTATTGACATTGGTTATAGTTAAACTTCAATCTCCACTTCAAAAATACCTGTAAGATCCAATAAGATCACATTGTTCTTCGAGTTGAAAATTATTCTCTTATAAAACCGAATGGTTCCACTGATTATGTCCTTTAATAACAATAGACCAAGATACATAGAGCAAAAGAAAAATATTTCCTACATAAAGGCACAACAATAAAATGGTAGTTTTTCAATGAGCACTGCTTACAATTTAAAACTGTTTGATCTATAAGCAAATTGTTCAGATATAGCAAAGTTCTAAAAATGGAACTAAAACACACATTAATCCTCATTGTATAAATATTTACCTTTTTTATCATTATTTCTCCTGAATACTCCTGCAGCACTGAATGAATTATGTTGTGAATGAATTATACTGTTCCTTTTTTGGAGAAGGTCTTTTGCTGACATTCACCATTTAGCCTGATACATTGGCTGTTAACTCAAATCAGGGAAGTCATCTCTGACCTGTTCAATCCATTGAGCCCAATGCTGTAAGGACAGTACATCAGTGAAAAGGAAGGGTGAAAACTCAACCTCTCCTCAAATGTGCTCCACATTTTTCTCCAGAAATGTTTACTAATGGTCAGGTTCTAGTTGCACAGATACCTCTCATTTAGCCAAGTTGACCATATTCACATAGAAACTTTCAATTGTGCATTGAAAGATTATTTCATTGAATCACGGAGTTATTCAGCTTTTTATCTCTCTTCCAGCTCCTACAAGGAGCAATTTATTACTACCAGTCTTGTGGTTGTTTGGCTCGCCGAGCTGGTTCGTTGTTTTTCCACAGACATTTCATTACCCTGCTGGGTAACATCATCAGTGCAGCCTTCAATGAAGCGCTGTTGTGTTTTCCCATCTGTTATTTGAGCTCTAGAGTCCGTTGAGCTGGATTACCTCACTTCCAGTTTTCCTTAGTAGTGGAGTGTATATGGGGTCGAGCTCGACGTGTTTGCTGATGGCTTCCTTCGTGGAGTACCAGGCTTCTAGGAATTCCCACGCTTGTTTCTGCTTTGGTCCAATTCAACTGGGACAACACCAAGATCCTGGGACAAGCAAAACAGAGATAAGAAGGGTAATGAAACATCTGCGGAAAAACAACGAACCAGCTCGGTGAGCCAACCAACCACAACATCCACAACCCGAGCTAGAAATCTACTCCAAAACCTTACTACCGTTCTCTTGGTCTTTCATCATAGCCCGCAAATTTTATTTTCAAACACATATTAAATTCCGTTTTGAAAGTTTCTTTGAATCAGCTTCTACCACCCTTTCAAACATATATTGAAAATTATTAAAACCCACTGTTTAAAACAAGTTCTCCTCAGTCTTTAGTTCTTAATTCCTAAATTTGTAACTTTTGGACGCTACCCCTGCAGAAATTGCAAATATCTTTTCCTTCCTTTTACCATCGAACCTTCATGACTTGGAGCATCTTTGTTAAATTTTCTGTTACTGCTCCCTGTTTTAAGAAGAACAGTTCAAGCTTCTCCAATCTCACCGTGTATCTGAAGCTTCTCTATGGTACCTTTAAAGTAAATACTCTCTTGTACCCTCTCCAAGGCCATACCACATTGTTCCAAATATGTGGTTCTGAGAACTGAACATGGAACTCTAGTTGAGGACTAGCCTGGTGACTGGTGATTTAAAAAGCTTAAGTTAAAATTCCTTGCTTTGGTACTCTATTCCTTTATTGAGAAAATCTTATATGTTTTTGTTAACTGCTTTGTCAGTGGTCCAGCTGCCTACAAACTTTAGGGCTTTACAAACAGATTCAAGGAATTGTTACAATGAAGGCTATTCAGCCCATCATGTTTGCACCAACTCTCTGAGCATTTTGCGTTAGGGCCATTCTCCTGCCTTTTCCCAGTAACCCTGAACATTCTTTGTATTTAATTAATATCTAATGCCTCAATTGAAGCTGCCTCCACCACAATTTAAATACTCATAGGTTTCCCATCACAAATTGGAAACTTGCCCCATCTTAAAAAAGAAGCTTGCATTTATATAGTGGTTTTAATATAATAAAATGTTCCATAGAAGGGCATTTAAATGGTTGTTGGATAAACATATGGATGATAATGGAATAATGTAGGTTAGATGGGCCTCAGATTGGTTTCACAGGTCGGCGTAACATCAAGGGCCGAAGGGCCTGTACTGCGTTGTAATGTTCTATGTTCTATAGTTCCGCTATACTAGCTCTGCCTAACCCTAACCCAAACCTTATTGCATCAAGAAAATAGAACACATAGACATGAGGAGAGATACAGGTAGGTGACCAGAGCCTTGTGAGAGTTTTAGGGAGCATATTAAAGGAAGAGAGAATGGGCCCAAGCAGCTGAAGGGATGGACACCAATGGTGATGCAATACAAAAATAGGTAAAATGGGGAAGTCTTGCTAATACTATACAAAGCATTACCAGACCACAGCTGGAATACTGCGCACAGTTTTACTCTCTTTATCTAAGGAATGATATACTGGCATTAAAGGCAGTCTAGAAAAGCTTCACTATGTTCATCATGGATCTGGAACAATTTTCTTATGAGGAGAGGTTGAGTAGTTTGTGCTTCTACTCATTGGAGATTAGGAGAATGAGAGGGGACCTTATTGAAACAAATAAGGTTCTTAGAAGGCTTGACTGGGTAGATACTGAGACATAATTTCAGAATAAGGGGTCTCCCATTTAAGACAGAGATGGGGAAGATGTCCGTCTCTCAGAGGGTAGCGAATCTGAGGAACTTGTACCACAGAGTGTTGTTAAGTCTGGGTCATGAAGTATCTTCAAGACTGAGATAGACAGATTTCTAATCAGTCAGAGAATCAAGAGTTATGGGGAAAAGGCAGGAAAGTGGAGTTGAGACTGATCAGATCAGCTGTGATCTCATTTAATAGTGAAGCAGACTGAATGGGTTGAATGGCCCATTTTTGCTGGTATACTGTATGATTTTAAGACTTAAAGCTGATGAAAGCAATTCCTTGATTTGAACAGACAGTATAAGTAAGAAGTCATATTAGAAAGTGAAACTCCTATTTCAGGTCAGCTCAGACTCTGGTTCATCATCTACAACTTTCATATCCTTGTTTTCATGGCTAGCGACTATGTTCCCTGTTTTTTTCTGCAGTTCTCAGTATCAGGAGGACGAAGGAGTACAGCGTGATATACAACGTGAAGTTCAGCGTGAGGTGCAGTGTGATGTCCAGTGTGAAGCACCTCATGACGTCCAGTGCAATGTGCCCCATAACATTCAGCATGAGGTTCAGCGTGATGTTCCCTGTGACGTGCAGCGAGTGGTTGAGAATGAACCTGGCGCAGCAAGGAAACCAGCATGTGCAAGGCCTGCAGCCATCCCTGGTCAGTGCTGGACAAAAAGCAACATATATGTTGAAGACTATTGTTCAGATAGGTCAAATTAACTTTTCTCAATGCTTTTCCTTTTTACAGTGTGACAGAATTATGTGCTTTTAACAAGACTTGCCATGATTGTGTAGAACTTAAAGAAATGAGCAGTTAGTTAACCAGTGCTAGACATAATCGACATCACACTATATGAATATTAACATATAAAAACACGATCAATTTCCATAAAATGATTTTCTCCATCAACTTAACAGAGATGCTATTAAATTGAAAATAAACCAGTAGCATGTTGGTTAATATAGGCAAAGCAATAGTTTACATTCACATTTCAATGACATTATTTCAAGGTTATTATGCTTAAGGAAAATGAATTCATGTGGATTGGGAAGAAACTGCAGCAAATAGAGGTTTGGAAAGGGAATGTAAATTGAGAACATTTGGAGCATATTATGGAAAGCATAGTTAAAAAAAAAGTAATTTTGCAATGAACCATTTTGATGTCAGGCTTCATAAGCTAGAAGTTATCCAGGCACTTGTAACTTCTGTATGTAGTTTGCATGACTGTGCATTCATCTGTTCAACTAGCCTACGTTGCCATTGTCATTTTAGTATTATAGTCCTCAAAATGGTCAAGGAGGTCAAAATCATTGTCAGCAATATTTGTAATGAAATTAGTACTGTGTTCACGCAAAATCAACAGAATAATAAATTCATTGGAAATTCCACTGATGTAAATTGCACCACCAAAAACTGAAAATGTGTAGTGTTAGCAAGTGTCCAAGAAAGGTATGAAGAAAGATATTGCCCAACCAAAACACAAAATACACTTTGAGCCTTGCAGTTAGTGAGCTACAGAAGTACAAATACTTCATGCCATTCATCTCAAATTCCTCTATCTGCTTTTAGAAGGAAATCAGTGCAAAATAATCTCTTTTCAACTAGTTATTGTCATTACTCAAATACTATTAAATGTGCTAAACTTAAATTTGTGCATTGGTATCTCACTGCAAGAGCCTTTATTTCCTTGAGCAAATGGTTTGTTCCGACAAAGAATGAGAAGGATATAAAGAAACTGTATTTATTCCAAATGTTCTTGCTCTTTCACTAGAAGAGGAGAATAGAAATGTAAAGGCATCTTGTTAGTGACTTAAAAAAAATCACCATCTGTAAAGGTATATTCACTCAATGTTTCCCAAATAGGACGAGGATTAATCAATTTTTGTGTGCTATGTTTAGAAACAAATGAGAACACAATGAACTCCAGAGTAAGTAAGGATCCTGCAGGCACAAAGTAGAAAAATAAATGTGCTGTATTTCCACATCTGGAGATTGGTTGGAACCTCAGATGGAACAATTTAGGGGCCAAGTAAGGGTGTTCAGTTTCTGCAGGAAGTCATATCAGTTACATCAGTTTTGTTACTGAAATGACTGTCAGACACACTCTGCTTGCCAGTAGTGAGCAGGGATAAAAGCTGGCATTATTATCATTAGTAAATAGTATATCATTATACTAAATTTCCCTATCTGAGATATATATGTCCCATTATTGGACTGATGCAGTGCCTACTTCTTTCAATTCGAAGATCTCATAAATTTTGCAGATACATATAATTTTCAATATTGTGAAAGTTTATTTGGTCTGTCTAGCAGTGTCCTTTTAAAAGTTATTTACAATTATTCCAAACTAGCACAGACGTTTAACTATCTGTAGGAAGAGAGCTACAGAAAAATTCCATAATTGCAAAAAGATTAAGAAGCAAACTGGAAGCGAGGGATATGGAAATCAACAAAATCATACTTGTAGTCACTTGTAGCAATATCATAAAGAGTATTAAACAACATTTAGCAACATGTACTCTAGAAATGAGTTTGTTTGTTTGTGCCATTTTATTTGTTATTTTTATGTAGCAATGCCATCAGTCAGTTTAGCATTGCATTGTACTATCTGGGATATAGATCAGATTGAACTTCCCACGGCAATAATCCTTCAATGGAACTTTGTGGTTTTCAATGTTATGTCCTGGTTAATGGGAAGGATGAGATTGTATCATTTGCACAATATAATTGAAACCAGCCTAGTTACTGACATTTATCCAAACCCTTTACGTTTAATTCCTTGAGTTGATAGACTCACGATGACCGGTCAAACTAACGTTGAGTCAACTGAATTCCATTAGCTTTTGGAATTCCCAGTGTACTGCAATATAAAGCTTTAATATCCTATGCTGCAGGGATTGCTATATTCTGTGTGACACAGCATGTTGCTTCATTAATTAGTGCTTATAACCTTTCAATTGATGATAATTTTAATGCAATCATGCCACTGTAAACAGGGAGTGGTAGACGTTAAGGGGAGATGGGCAGACAGGAAGGAACCTGGAGGTAGAGTCATCATGGGTTTTCAAGCATTGCTTAGTGGCATGCTGAAAACAGCAGTGCTGGAGACTGGGGTTGGGGTGGTGGGGGGTGGGAGAGCAAGGTAAAAACAAAAGGTTCTGTTGAAAGTCAGCAGATCTGCAGCATCTGTGGACAGAGAAACAGATAACTTTTTGAGGCTGATTTGACAATCATCTGAATATGAATTCCAGTTCCGAAGAAGAGTCATACAGACTTGAAACATTTACACTGTCTCTGTCTCCATAGATGCTTACAGACATATTGAGTTTCTCTCTTCTTATTTCAGATTTTCAAATTGTACTGTATTTTGCTTTAATTTGAGTTCCTTGAAGTGCTGGTCATGAGTGATATTGTTGTGATTACTGTCATTGTATTCATCCTTTATGGTCATAGATGATTATGATATCAACTAGAATTCTTTGAGTTGTATTATGGTTGCAACGTGTTTGAACAGGACTAATCAATCCAATTTAAGCATGAAAAGGTCTGTTGCATAGTGAACATACAGGCATTGTTGGTGTGAACAAAGTGCTTGAAACTCTGGATTTATGAAACTAATCCATCTGAGGGCCATTGAGATACTGTTCTGTTCATGAAAGATTTTCCCTTTACTGTTGAGACTGTACCTTATAGAGAGATGTTATGCAACACTCTCTCATTTTCAGGAACAAATATTGAAATTCTATAGGGAGACATCCAGGCTGCTCGTAAAGCACACATTTTCCTGCCTTCACATGAATATTTCCCTTCAATTAGCTCCTCTTGGCAGAACTTTCTTGGCATGCACTCATTTGGCATTCTGCTAACATGTCCTGTCAATCTTTCTGTTCAGCAGATTGTAGATGCCAGGCATATTGGTCAGAGAGAGTATCATAGTAGGAAACTTAGAAACGTGGCACACATTGTCAATATATAGGCTTTGGCTGAGCTAAAGTGGCATTGGACGTCTTTTATGTAAATCTGTGAATATAACTCAGAGGTCAGATAGACCTCACAGAAAACAATATGCAGATTTCACATGGATTAAATTTCATGTATATAATTCATAGATACAGCATATTTAAAACATTTTTAAACCATTCATTACACTTCCTAATAATGGCCAAAAGTTGATTTGGAGCCTATTTAATACTAGGATATATGTGTCAGCTGATTCATCTTAGGAAAGATTATTTTGGAACCTAGTGAGTGGAACTCTTCAGATACAACATACAAGTGCATGGCAAGTGCATATGTCTACTCTCACTTATTTAAAACAATGTGAGAACTAGCAGCCAAATTCAAAAGTTGCAGTTCCTGTGATACCGCAAATGCGCTGTGTTCAAGATTGTTATCTATAACAAAACCTTCCAGCATGTATTAACACCACAGCAGTTGTTCTGCTGCAAGAGACCTTCACTCAGCAACAATACTATGATTATAGTACAAATGCAGTTCAGGGTCAGTGACTGATCTGACAGTAGAGCAGCACAGCAAGATTCCCTGGAGCAGGAAATTCGTTCTGCTACATTTTGGTCCCAGCTTTGGCCTTGAAATGCAATTTGCACCCTACAGGAGGAATTTCAAATCAGAAATTGGTGAGCCCTTTCAAGGACCTCAGCTTCATTTCCTGCTCCTGACCATCTGTTGGTGATTGCTGATTGCAGGAGGGCACACCTCCAAACCTGATCCATCTGAAAGTTGAAACTGTAACAGCGTGGCTAGTGATTGTTGACATATGAGCAATGCACCAGCACCTCCTAGCTATATCAACAAAATGGCAGACTTTCATCAGACATTTTATGAGTGGTCACTGGACTCACATTCAAAAAAAACACTGATTAGTCTGCTCAATGTTGAGGACAAATAAAAGCAATCTTTACTAAGCACAAAGCCTTTCTACATTGAAATTTCAACTGGTTTTATGTAGGTAATAAGGACATAACCTGCATATTTCAGTAGCTTCCTGCCTAAAACAGGCTACCTCATCAGCTGCCTCTCCAAGGACTCTATCCAAGATTATGGTGTCTGTCACACCAGTGTAAATGTGTCAATAAGTGACCCAATTTCAGGACACAACTACAGTGTCTGGAAGGGAAGTACAATCAGGCCTTGCTTCTTTAAGTGCACAATTGAAATCACTTGGCAACAATATTAAACTTGCATGATGAAGTCACTGTCATGATAAAAGAACAGTAGGGGAAAAGGTTAGGTCTTAGTTACCTCAATATAGAGCAGGTCAGTACCTCTTCACAAGCATATTTATAAACACATCTGTCTCTCTAGAACCAGTTACCTGACCTGCACATTCTGTCCCAGATAAGCTTTGACAAGATAACTGCTCCATTTTTGCTGTGATACCTTTTTTGGCTTGAGGTTTCATTTTATTTCATTGCAAATGAAACAAAAACTGCATCAAAATTCACAGATGAAATACACACTGCAGAGAAAATTCTGCATAAACGTTACAATATGTCATAAAAACTCACTCATTCAGAAGAAGACTGCATCGCTTCACATCTAATTACATAAATCTACCTTCTCTTCTAGCTCACATTTTAAATAATCTGTACGTTAATTTGAATATGAGAATCTGGAATCAGTATGGATGTCTGTGAAAGCATTTGTAGTGACTTAAGGGAGCTAAACATTGGGTGTTTTCCATCATCTCTGCTGGGGGATGGGTGAGCTGCAGATGTGGTATATAGTGTTCAGACATGCTGCAAAACATTAAATCAATCTAACAGCAAATTACAATCCTGGTGTATGTAAGGTATTTTTGAAATCACTCAGGCTCTCTACTTTGAGGCAATATGTGACAGTGGTAGATTTTGAATTATAACTAAATAACCTCTGATAAAATCATTGGTCTCTGAACATGATTTGCTTGAACCCATTGTGTTGAATACAATTTCATGTTGAATATGGATGATGTCATCATATGAAGTTGAGCTTTTCATTGAGAAAAATGACTTAAGTTCATGCATTGGTATTTTGATTCAAGGGGCAACTTATTTGCCCCAGCTGTCTTCTTTCTGCTGGTCTCAAATTTAATCTGCTTTGATTAATAGCATGACCACTTTATAGCCCTGCTGTCTATGCCATTGACAAACATTCTTTTAACTGTCACCATTGAAGCATTACTAGTGAGAATAAGACCACAGATGGTTCATGCATGGTTTAATCCTGTTTCGTTTTAGGATATCAACATTGATTTAGCATTCCCACCCCTGAGCCAACAGATTATACTGAAGGTTCAAATCCCAATTCAGAGATTTGAGCTAATAATTTATGGTGATATGTTGTACGGAACGCTGATGGCATTATGCAGTGCTTTGTTTCAAGTGAGACACTAACCTGAAGTGTTATGTTCCCTTTGAAGGAGAGATATAAGATCCATAACACCATTCAAAGAAGGGCAGGGAAGTTTCCTTTAGTGTCCTGCTCAACATTTATTGTTCAATAAAAATAACTGGAGATAATCTACATTAAAAAAGATGGACAGATTATCTGAGATGACAAGGTGTAGAGCTGGATGAACACAGCGGGCCAAGCAGCATCAGAGGAGCAGGAAAGCTGACGTTTTGGGTCGAGACCCTTCTTCGGAAATGGGGGAGGAGAAGGGGATTCTGAAATAAATA
>JAHRHZ010000250.1:1462956-1490954 GCA_024137785.1 Ginglymostoma cirratum
GCTGAAGAAGGGTCTCGACCCAAAACGTCAGCTTTCCTGCTCCTCTGATGCTGCTTGGCCCGCTGTGTTCATCCAGCTCTACACCTTGTTATCTCAGATTCCTCAGCATCGGCAGTTCCTACTATCTCTGGACAGATTATCTGGTCTTTTCTCTTTGTTGGATTTCAAAGTAAAGAAAGATGGCCATATAGTTGTTTCGATACCTGTGTTATTCTGTGTGGTTCCAAAAAGTAAGGAAAGGAGGAAGTAGACCTGTTCTGTATTTGCTGTGCTCAGAACAGCCAGTGACAGGGATGCTAAAATTGAACTCAAGGTCTATGCTCCAGAGAAGAAAAGACAGCTTTTTTCAGAGACTTGTGTTGGAAAGTGAAAATGTTTGTTGGTTTGGGGTGAGGACAATTTCTGACTATATTATGATGTCCTACGCAGTTGAATAGTTTGCCTTTGAAGCTTATTACCAGGTACCACTTGACTTTCCAGCCTCTTGAACTGAGCCAGCCTGAGTCAGAGTCTTCTGGAGAGATTAGAACAAATTAGAGAACTGGCATCAAATCATGAGCATTTATTATCAAAAGCCAAATCATAATTTTACAACAAAAAGACCCCAGCATTTATTTTATATTATTTCAGCACAAAATTATATTCAAATGAAAACAAATGTTTTCTTTTACTTTGAGCTAGCAAAAACTGCAGATGCTGGAGTCAGAGTCGGTTTTGAGTCCTGACCCGAAACGTTGAACTTCCTGCTCCTCTGGTGCTGCCTGACCTGCTGTTTTATTTACTATTCCTTCCTATTTTAAGATCTGACATCAGACTCCTATTCCCCAAAGCAAGCACGACACCCAAACATCACGCGCACCCCACCAACAAGGTCCAAATGAGGTATCTTATAGCAACAACTATCCTGAGGTTAGAACAGTCTCTGAAGCACATTCACCCATTTGATATTCAAGCTAATCATCCAACTGCAATAGACTCATTCTCCACCAGGGGTCAGCGTATAGAGATCAAGAGCAAAGGGTTCAGCTCTTTAGTTTACATGTTCATTCATGGGAAATGGGATCACTGGCAAAGCAGGCATTTATTGCCTCTCTCTAAAAGCCCTTGAAAATGGCTTAAGATCCAGACTTGGACCTGCCTGATCTTTATAGCTCTGCAGCACAAGTTATACCCTTAGCCAATAAAAGGGCCAAAGACATTAGAAATCACCTTCAAAATTCTAGACATCTGCAGCTCTGTAGCACAAGATTTAAAATGGCAGCTTTGGCAAAGGCAGTTCGGATAAAGTTTAATTCACATAAGAAATTAAATGGCAGATTCTGCAGCAAATAGAATATCGGTACAGCCACTACAACACGAGTACCAAAGTACCAAATTGAAGAATGATTGAACTAGTGTGAAATAGTTATCTGAAGCTATACTTGCAATTTCACTTGTTGGAGAATTAGAAAATAAACTCACTGTTGGAAAATTATGGCATGTTAAACAGCAGCTGCACCCCTCCCCCACCCCTACTTTACCCATCATCATATTATCAATACTTGAATTGCATCTTTGCTCTTTTAAAATGTTATTGTTAAACAGAGGTGGTATTTGAGTGTGAATACAATGCAAGGTAGCTTATGAACATAGCAGCAGGAGTAGGCCAGTCAGCCTCTCAAGTCTATGTCAGTTAGATCCTGCTGATGTGTACTTTGATTCCATTTACCTGTCTTTAACACACATCCCTTGATGTCTTTGTGTAACAAACAGCTGTCCATCAAAGACCCACAAATTTCAGATTGCCCCTAGCAATTACAGCTTTGTTTTAAGGTGGAAAAGGATGTTCTGATTTCCTTATGAGTAGCAGCTTCCTGATTTTGCAACTGAATGATTAACATTAAAATTGTGCTCCTGATTTCCCATTAGTGGACTTTGCAGTCGTGATTTATTTTGTAGTCTGTACGGTGCACCCAGTTAGTAGAAAACTGAGGCATTCCATACAGGGTCCTGTGCATACATTACACCAGACATGTTTCCTGATCAGTGACAGATCTGTGGTGAAATTTTCAAAGTGAGTAAAGAGGTGATTATCTTAGATATTGATAATAAAAGAAACATGCTATTGAAATTTTTCATCTTGCACTCATCAGGACAATTCACAAGAAATACCAATATGAAGGAAAAACAGCTTGATACTGTATGGGTATGGTACTTTCACGCAGATGGCTGGTGGTAATATCACTGGACTGTTAATCCAGATACCCAGATAATGTTCTGGGGACCGGAGTTCAGATTCTGCCACAGCAGATGGTGGAATTTGAATTCAATAAATATCTGGAATTAAGAGTTTAATGATGACTTTGAATCCATTGTTGATTGTCGGCAAAATCCATCTGGTTCACTAATGCCCTTTAGGGAAGGAAATTGCCATCCTTACCTGGTCTGGCCTACATGTGACTCCAGACCCACAGCAATGTGGTTGACTCTGAACTGCCCTCTGGGCAATTAAGGATGGACAATAAATGCTGCCTAGCCAGCAACATCCTCATCCCATGAATGCAAAAAAAAATGCAAAGAGTGTTAATTGGCTGGCACGTGGACTGTACAGGAATGCACCAGTTAGAATTTAAAACATGACAGTACTTCCAGCCTGGTCATGTGTTAAACATTTTTTAATGTTCATAAAGTCCAGCTACTTTCAGTACAAAAATTGAGAGTTGAAAGGAAATTGAACAATTGAAAGCTTAGGCTTTTATTTTCTCCTAAAGCGAGTGGCAATGCATTCCCACTTGCCTCAAAGCAGCTGCACACCCAAGGAGTGTGACAATATGGAGACCAGACCAATCTAAATTGTTTGGTTTCCTTCCTATATATTTTCTCAATGGCTCACCTGATCCATTACTACATGGCACGAGAGAGACAGAGGGCTGCAGCCAAGGCCTGGGGTGACTGGTTCCTGCTAGATGAATGCATATTGAGAAGGGAGGTCTCAGAATCTGAACAGGGTTGGGGAAAGGGAACTGATGTAAATGGATGTACAAACCTTCAAAGGGAAGCGATATTGTCCTCCTAGTTCACCTTAAAACCAGCTAAGAATTTTCAGTCTTCAGCATCTTCTGGCCAGGGATCTCTCTCCTGACAATGCTGCCCTGATAGTGAATCTGTCACAGTCTCATTTTCATGCTTCTGACTAAAATTGCAGATTGGGTCGCAATTACCCAATGTGTATGTTTAACAACATTGACCAATTTGGATCAGGTTTCGTTAAAAGAGCAGGCAAATTCTACACAAGGGTATAAGGATTTGAAAGGGCTGATGCTGAGGAATGCATTAAGTACCCTCCAATAGGATGTTCCCACATGAATTTAGAAGGAGGAACAGTTTTGGATTTCATAGAAGTCCGACCTAACATTGAAGTCTCCCTCATTGTCTCAGTGACAATATCTGTTGTATCTATGTAAAGTATCCCTAGTTGCTAACATGTAATAAACTCCCTCTTGCTTATGAGATGAGCGTCTTGGTAGATAGACTGCAAGGTGGTTTTCACCCAACACGTTAGATGAAGCAGGTCCAGTAGACCATTGCTAGGAAAGAGGCTTGTAGCAGCAAATCCATCAGAAGGATCTTACACCGTGATGAGCTATGGTGAGGGTTTATCTTACAATATGGTGTAAATGGTGCAGGTTCCTTTTAGCTGTCAACAACAGATAACATGGGGATGCATGGAGGGGGTCAAAAGCTGTCCTCATTTAAATGATCCCTTCCTTCCAGCTTCAGTGAGCTATGGGTGATTAAAATCAAGGTCCTGAATTCATATTATGTCACAGTATACAAACCAGAAAGCTTTTCATTACAACAAATAATACGATGTAAACTTCCAGTAAGAGCAATCTAAAGCCATGTCCCTCAGCTTCCTTTCATCTACAAAACAGTTATTAACTATATGTGAAGACAAATCCAATCTCACATTTGTTTTAGTGGAAATAATTCTCTTGGCTTTGTTAATATTTAGCAGTTAAACACCATACACCACATTTCGACCAAATATTTGGTTGCATACAACAACTTGATCTAATCTAAAGGAGAATTGTCTTCATTAAACCATCAGGCACAACTTCTATACTTCCCAAATACTAGAGTCATAACGATACCAGTTTCCTTTGAATACATCATTTTTGCACATTTAATCATCTTGTTTTTTAGTTAACAATTCTATCACCTACCAGGTTGAGAAAAGATGGCGTTTGCTTTGTCCAGTAATTCTGTGTAAGAAGGTACTATCTTCTGTTCCTTTCTTCTGCTCCAAGTGTAAAATTAGCCCTGATATAATCTTTCATGATGCCTATGTCGCCATCATATTTTGAACGCAACTTTCCTTTTCAAGGTTGTGAGTGAAAGTACCAGAGTTGATTTGGAGGAAGTTTTTTTTTAGTGACAGAGGACAATGAAGAACCAACCTATCACAGTGCCGGAGGAAGATTAGATTGAAAGAAAGAATATGCGTTCATATAGCGCCTTTCACAGCTTCATGATGTCCAAAGCACTTCATTGGTTGTCATTGTTTAACGTAGGAAATACAGTAGCCAATTTGGGTGCAGCAAGCATCCACAATTACCATTGTCATTGCAGTCTAATAATCCACTTCATTACAATTGGTTGAATATTAATTGCCCTGGACTCCTTGGAGAACCCCCCTGCTCTTCTTCAAAGCACTGTGGATCTTGGATTAGTGTCTCTTCCAAAAGACAACATATTTGAGTTTGCTGCTTTCCCTCAGTACTACACTGGAATGTTAGCCTAGATTTTCTGCTCCAGTCGCTGGAGTAGAATCTAAGTCCCATAATTTATGACTCAAATGTAAGTGCAACATCTCTGAAGTGTGCACACATTTATTAGAATTAAAAGTCAGGATGAGGACAAGTAATGTAGCTTGGGACCTGATTATCTTTTTATTTAGATATTTTGTAGCTGATGACCCATTCCATAGCTAAGCATTGTACCACAAGCTGAGTTGCTTAATCGAATAAATGGGGATTAGTGAGCTCAGTTGGCCAGACAGCTGATCTGTCAGGCGAACAGTGTGGTTCAATTCCCACAATGCCTGAGGACACCATTATTGTCCCACCTTCTCAATCTTGCCCCTTGCCTGATATGTAGTGATCCTTAGGTTAAGCTGCCACCAATTGTCGATCTCTCACAGGATAGTAGCCCGACAGACTTGTGGGGCTATGGTGACAAATTAAGATCATAATATTTCAGTTGCACAAACATGATGAAACACTGTAAGCTCTTGGAGAATTGCATCTCAGAACAAAGAAAGGGCCCGTCCTGCTGTCTAATCTGTCCACAACACGATTGCAGACTCTCCAGGAATCATTAGCAATCAACTGAATTGCAGGACTCTGCTACAGGCAACCAGCAGAAAAATCATAGGAGTAATTAAAAACTTGCTGTTCGGTTTTCTTTGAATATTGCTATTTACTGGTCTTATGAATATTATAGATGAGCCAACAGGATCTGGTTGTCAATCTCAAATCATCCAACTGGATAATCCAGAGTCATTCATATTCCAATTGGTCTGGGCAGGTATGGAACTGACAGGATCAATGAATTAGGTTATAAATGGCAAAGATATGGGGCAGAATGGTTGGAAGCAGGGGGTTATATGTTGAAAACTCCAAGCAATATGTTCAAGCAAAGTTAACAAATCTTAAACATGATCTAGTCAAAACTACCAGGGAGGCTGAAGGAGAACAGCAGGGGGCTGTGGTGCAGAACCTAATTATAAATATTCCAGCTGAACATGTGCTGGCTGGAAGGAAAAGAAAGGGATTCAATTTCCTTCCTGTTTCCTTAGCCTCCACAGATCACTCAGCAGTTGGACTGCAGGATGTGAACCAGTCTGGAAATCATCAAGGCTATGTTAAAAACTGACAGCTTGTGCACGAATGTTTTTTTTAATGCCATGAACATGCTAAATCAGGACAGAATTGACAGACTGCAAGCAGAATTTCTGAATCTGGGACTTGCTTGTACTTTGACATCCTGGCTTTTTTTTGCTTATTATAATCCATGTGTCAATCTTGATTTGAAAAATTGATTTTCCCATTAGTAACTTTGCCAATTATAATAAAATGCAAACATCTCCTGTGTAAACCTTTGATTGCTACCTCAAATGTTAACCCTAAAAGTGGTCATTGCAGCAATTCCTGTGCTATTGCATCAGTGGAGTTCATATTCATTTTGCAGATTAAAATTTGCTTTGAACACCCAGCATCCATGTATTTGTATATAGTGGCAAGGCTATTTAAGAGACTGTGCAGGATTGATTCCATCTGTTGACTTTGAAATAAAGATCTGTGCTTTTATTCTGAATTATATAAAAATCTAAAATATGAAATGCATCGACAAAACAGTGCAAAGTTATCAGAGCGTCACATTATGCTGATGTAATATGTTGATCTTGTTTCCAGAACATCTTGTTTGTCATTTGACTGACCTCGTAAAGATTCTTTTTTCAACTATTTTTATGAGTTTGTCTATGATAGTTTAGACAAAGCAAACCACTTTGATGTAAAATGTAATTAATTGTAAGAAAAGATGCCAAAACTTTATCAACTTGGAAAACGATAAAAGGCAGTTTAAAGGGGCAGTTTTTGGGGACGACAAAGCTTTTTCCATTAGGCAAGTCGGAAACTGCATTACAAAATCAGCTTTTGTTTTCTGTTCTAATTGGAAGGCAATTTTTGTTTTATAGCCATGAATAGTACCATAGTTCTTTATCTATCGTGCTGAGGCCATTTAGATTTACTGGCACTGGCATGAGCCAGTAAGCTCTCTGATTGATTGTTCTGGAAACCAAGCCAGCCACTCTGTAAAATGGTATTTAAGTGGCAGTGAAGACATGGCATTCAATTACACTGGAAATTTCTTGCACTTATACCACACATTTAATTCAGTGAAAAGTTCCAGCACGCATAGAAGAGGAGAAAAAAGCATATGGCAAGCCGAAAAATGGTCATTTAGAAGAGCTGCACTGACAGATTGATCAAAAAATTGATTTTAAAGGATTTTAAATGAGGAGAAGGTGGTGTAATTGTGGATTAGGAATTCAGCACCAGGGAATAGGAATGAGGTAGGTGAAGTCACGGCTACGAATAGCCAGCAAAGGTGATATGCTTGTCAAGGAACTGGAAGCCATTCGGTCCATCAAGTCCACACTGACCTTCCGAACTGCATCCCACCCAGCTACCCTATCCTTGAAACTCTATATTTCCCATGGCTAATCCACCTAGCCTACGCATCCCTGGACACTACAGACAATTCAGCGTGGCCAATCCACCTAACATGCACCTGTTTGGACTGTGTGAGGAAATCAGAGCACCCGGAAGATTCTCACACAGAGACAGGGAGAATGTGCAAACTCTGCACAGACAGTTGGCTGAGGCTGCAATAGAACCCCAGTCCCTGGAACTGTGAGGCAGCAGTGCTAACTGCCGAGCAACCATTGCCACCCCTATGCATATATATTTTCAGAATGTCCATCACTGCTTGTGATAAGTGTGCAATATGAAGGTCTGTCTCCAAGCTTCTTGCCATATCACCTTTCAATTATATAGCTTTCTCAACCTCGTTATCAGTTTCTTTCAGATTTTCTGTAGTCACTGGAGATTGAGGTGCACATTCTGCATCAAATGGGAACATATGTGATGGAAATCACGAGCAAGTGAGCTGAGATCAAGTTTATGGAACTCTGGGGCTACTTTGGAAATGATAGCAGGTGTTTAGATCTAAGTTAGAAATTATTACCGATCAACTGTGGAAATTTGCATCTCTGTACATTGGTACCTTTCTTATGCCAGAGAGGACAAAGCCAGGGCATAATTAAGATAACAGTGAATTTATGATAGCTTTGACCTAATTGGAAAACTGAAAGAACTGTGGATGCTATAATCTAAAACAGGAACATAAATTGCTGGTAAAACTCAGCAAGTCTGGCAGCATCTGCGAAGAGAAATCAGAATTAATGTTTTGGGTCGAGTGACCCTTCCTCAGTTGCATGACCCTTCTTCAATCACCTAATTGGATTCTAGATGGACAAAGAGGAGTTATTTAGAGTTTCTGTATACAGTAGACAATATTGTGGGTCTCTTGTGACATAGTGATAGGATCCTTACCTCCAGGCTAGAAGGCCTGGATTTAAGTCTCTGCTCCAGACGTGTGTCATAACATGCCTGAACATGTTGGCTAAAAATATTCACATTATTGTCTGTAGACAAGGCAGGAGTATCTCTGGCTAGTCCGTGCAAATCAACTATTTATACATGGCTGGCACCCAAGGGACAGACTGACACAACTAGACAGCATGATGTAGAACCAACACAAGCACTTGACCTTGCCATAAGAGGATTCCTTCTCAACATGATGTCACTAATGATCTTTAATGCCACATGCATAATATTGATTTGCATTGTATGTTGATGTTACTATGTGGAGCAACTGCATTATTTCTCTCCCTTAACACTATAATAAGGCAGCTTGCACTCATCTCTCTAATTATAAAACCCTCGAAGGTACTAAAGCAAGCACTAACATCCATAGAGTTTTGGCAGGAGAGGCAAATGAGGAGTAACCCCTTTGCTACCTCATTCCCCAGAAAACTTCCAAAACAGCAGGAGACTCCGGAAACTTGCAGCAAACAGTAACTAAAAAAATGCATGCTGAGCGTCTTGCACTGTTAAAAGGAATTCGAGTTTATATAATGTATTTTGCAACATCGGAGAGTGCGTCACAGCTAAGTATGTACTTTTGAAATATATTCACTGTTGTAGTGTAGGAACATAGCAGTTAAATCATGCACAGCCAACTCTCACAAACAGCATTAAGACAATCTATTTTTGAGATGATGATTAAGGAATAAATGCTGGCCAAGCAAAGGCACTCCTCTATTTTTAGGATCTTTTATGTTCACCTGAAAGGATAGGCAAGACTTCATTTTTAGACCTTTTCTGAAAAACAGCCATTCCAACAAAGCAGAACTCCATTAGAAACACATTTGAGTATCAGCCTATATTATGTGCTTTTGTCTCTGGAGTGGAATGTCAGCACACAGCCTTCAAGGCTCAGAGGTGAGAGTGCTACCCAAATATATTCATAATTACTGACCAACACAGGCAAGACCTGCTGGTTCGTGAATATATCAGCAATGCTTAAAAGTCAAGCCAACAATTAGGAAGCTTCCTGCCTGTCTACCAGCACATCTGCTGACCTAGATAGATGGAAACATCCACTCACATCAAATTCTCAGGGGTGTGAGCACATTGAAGTTGAATGCTCTCCCTTGCTCATATGCCTATTCCTCACATTGTCAAGACTGCAGCTCTGCAGGTGCAGCTCTAAAAATAAAACCCTCACTTCAAATCAGCACAATCACATGGGAGCAAGTGTTGTTCAGTAATTGCTCTCTGCAAAGATTTCCCCCTCCCCCACCTGACTTTATCAGAACCTACCCATTTTAGATTTTTGTGCACTGATGTAATTAGCTCCTGATATGTGTAAATTATAAGAAGTGGCATGGTGAATTTCCCGTGCCAAAATACAGTAAAGGAAAATATTCCCTCCACTGACAAAATAAATTCAGAAGCACGCAGTCTCTTCATGTATCCGAAGGGACAGTTGAACCCTTCATCAGTTTGATTCTGAAGCTACATCCCATTCACAACATTTGACCAACTTCCTCTTCAAAATATTGACTAAAATATAACAGAATTGTATACTTTAAAAAAATATATTTTATACGCATAATGGTTGAATATTACAAAGTAGGTAAAAATGACAATTATATATGTGCTTGCTGGCTTCAAACTTACCTTGTCAAGGACACTTAGGATTTAGTTGTTAATAGCACTCTGCAATATGCTAGCAAGCTACAGAGCAGGATGGATCTTGGGCACTCTTCACTGGTGTAAGTTGAGTTACTCACTTTAAGCCTTGATGATCATACATGGTCCACCATGGGCTAGACAGGCGAATGTTAACTTGGGCGCTTCTTGAAGGTTATGAGTCATGGTGGGATCTACACGTGCATCAGGCAAGAGCAGAGGTTTGCTCAACAGTGATGCCTCCCCTATTTGAAAAGCCTGCCAAACCTCAGTAGTAATGTTCTCATATGAAAATTGACAATTTGGATAAAATACCTGGTGTTTCTTAAATATATCCGATCAATAATTTCAAGAGACAAGGCAAAGGTAAATTGATTATTTTAATCAAGATTTTAAATTTGATTTTCTGTAAATTTCTCACTCCACACTCCCCCATTCAGATAATAATGTCCCGTGATCTAGCTTCAAGGGATCTGCTTAATCTTGAAGAAATGTGAAACAGGTCCCCAGTGAAATAGAGTCATTATTATAAAGTATTGGACTAACTTTGTATCACAGAATGATTCACTGCTTTTCTGGGAATAATGCAGCCTGGGCCAATTATCAATATTTCCACAGGCGAAGGAAATGGAAAGGACTCTCATGAGATTAGTCACCTTCCATTGTTGGCAATTAGCTCAGAAATCTGTGAATAGCCTAAATACTTCTTCAAAAATTACTGTTTCGGGATTTTTTTTAAAAAAAATATACAATAACCTGCATTTCCAATTTTATTGAAATTTATCCAAATTTATTGAATATATTTCCTCCAAAAGGCTGGGAATGATAAGTGCCTTTGTATCTGGGTTCCACAACATAAGCAATTTTTTTGTGATTGTTCTGGGAGTTAAGCATTGTTGACTAGTGCAGCATTTATTGTCCATCATAATGGCCTAAGCAATGAAGGTAATGAGCTGCCTTCCTGAAGCTCTTCAGTTCTTGTGGTAGGTATACTGACAGTGCTGTTAACTAAATTTTGACCCAGTGCCTGTGAAGGAATGGCAATATATGTCTTCAAGCATTACTTCAATACCCCTCCAATTCTAAGCTGAAATTGAAATGAAATTTATGTGCTTCCTTTAGAAAAAAAGTTGTCAGCTCTAGGTTTATAGTTCATACAATCTATACATAAAACTTTAAGCCACCAGGAGGTAGTTGAGTCACGGAGAGCTATTACAGTTCATCTTATAATCTTTTAAAGCTGTGGTACTGTTGGTAGTATCTGGTCTTACTCAAAAATAATAACATTCTGTCACAGGTCAGGTGCTCAGAGAAGGGAGAGCACCCAGATCCACAAACAGTCACTTCAAGAATGGCTGCCACACTGTCCATCTTTAGTTCTGGGGGCATGGGACATGCTGGATTCAGAGTCAGGCTAGGGCAATCTGGGAAGAGCTAAGAAGGCTCCCTGTTCATCAGGGCAGAAAGCCTTCCTCAGGCCTCCAACACTGTATCCTAAAATTAAAGTAATATATAAAACATCACTCAGCCACATCCTTAATGAACCTTTCACTCCCCTTTACTCACACTCTCACATGCCCCCTCCATGCCATTCTGTATCGTCAAATAACCTCTTCCCATCCTCAATGCCACCCTTTACATTTTACCCATCTCCAAGGATTCTCAGATTCCAAATGCGACCTCAATTCTCTCTATGTGTCCCCTTTTCATTCATGCCCCCTATGCCCCCCATGTTTCATCTTTGTGCTATCTCCTGCCAACTAAAGAGTTCTACCTTCTCCCCTGCACCGACCATGCCAGTTCATGTACTTTAATTTGTACCCAAGAATGCTGGGAAAATAAAAGTTCTATTACTTATATTACCTCTATTTTGCAATCTACACTCTATTGGGAAAAACATGGTCATTGATTACAAACACATTTTGATAACTGTTGTCAGATTTCATGCTTCTTGGCAGTTTTAGATAGTTGTTTAAAAGTCTGAAACTTCTTAACACTTCTTGACAAGTTTGACATTTCTTGACATTGCTTGGCAATCAGCAGGCATGCCCCTGGCTTAGAAAGTAGACTATCATAGAGACTTCCCTCCACTAATGGGACTGATGATTCTGCCTAGAAAATGCAGGTGCATGGTTGTTGGGTGAGAGTTATCGTGAACTTGCCTCTGACAGGTGGAAACAATTGGGCAGACACCCGATATTTGAGTTTACAAATGAAGAATCACAACTTGCATGAAGGAATAAAATATGAAGTTGAGGCTATTAGACTTTCAATTCAATTTTTAAAGTTCACACAATATTGGTATTACCTCATTTGACACAAAAATGTAGTTATCATAACAAGATCAGCCAGGCGGACCTCATAGAATATGAGTTCCCTGATTGGAGCTGTTAATCTGGTCCAATCAGGGAGCCCTGGCTGACAGATAAGAACAGGAGGGTCAGAAGTACTGTTCACACTGAGAGCTAGCTCTGAGAGAGCTGGATAAGTGTCAAGGACTCTGTATGTGTAAATAAAGTGTGAGTTGGTAATGGAATACTGGCCTCTGTGGAGTTATTTCAAAAAGTGTTTCGATAGATTGCAGTATTCAAGGAGAAATTTATAAAGTACAGTTGAGATTCATGTTATATTATCCTGTTGTTCTTGGATAGAAGCTCTGACTTAAAGCCACAGACTTGCTACTTTTATACTCTTGTCTACTTGCATGGTGTCCTGTTTTTGACCTCTCCCCGATTTAATCTTGAGATGCTTATTCACTGAAAATTCTTTTCATTCTTTGTCACATGTCCACTACAATGATGTCAACTTATTATTACTCATAGTCTTATGACCCAACATGTTCCGCTTTCTGATGATCTTATTGAAACATTTAAGGGTAGAATAGGTTAGATAGATGCAGAATATTTCCACTTGCAGGATCTCCCTTGAAGATGCGGATGAGAAGTTTTCATTCTCCCAGGGTAGTTTTTCTGTGGAATTCTGCGCCCCAAAAAGCACTGGCTGCTGAGTCATTGAATTTATTGAGGAATGAGTGAGATGGATTTTTGATTGACAAGGGAGTAGACTGGAAAGTGGAATTGAGAGCACAATCAGAAAGTCATGATCTTATTGAATGGCAGAGCAGATGCAAAGACCAGTCTACTCCTGCTCCTAAGTCATATGTTCCTACAATATACTGTGATTCAAGAAATGAGTCAGTACATATTTATAATTGTGGTTTCAAAAGTTCAGTTTTCCAAGGTACATATAAAATTATTTTTGCAGAGGTTAATAGAAGCAGGAGTAGGCCATTCAACCCCTTCAATTCCTTCTGCTATTCAGTTAGATCATGGCTGATCTGCACTTCAAAATCCATTAACTTGCCTTTACTCCTTTTCCCTTGCTACCCTTACTTAATATAAATCTATTGATCTCAGTCTTGAAAACATTGATTAATTCTTATTATGCACAGCCTTTTGAAGGTGGATGAGAGAAGAAATGTTTACAAATTTGTCTTCTGAATCAGCTAGCTCTAAATTTAATGTTATGTCATGCATATAGAAAACAGCAGGGAGTGGTCACACTCAATCCTCTTGTGTTAATACAGTTAAGTGTGTTAAGCAGGATTAAAAGTCGAGTTGTGAAATGTTAGCTTGTATATTAATTTATAACAAATTAAAATAACTGCCTGGAATCGTCAGACAAAGGAGGCATCAAACACAAAGGTTAAAAGAGAAGCATAGGGGAGATTTGAACCAAGTCCAAGATGCAGGAAAGCATCTAAACGAGTAGGTTGCCATGGAAACTGAAGGAAAGAGAACAGAATTGAATCACTGATGGGAAATGTTCATGCGACAGAGAGGGAGGTGGGGCATAAAAAAAGAAATATTGTTTTTCTGTATTAATGTTTCAGCTACAGAGCTGCTCAAGCTTCTTGCATTTTGATTCCATTATGATTTTAAATCAAAATATTCATTTTATTGTTCTATTAGCTATGGTTCTCTTTGGATTATATTTGACAGAGGAGAAAGCTTGACCTGTAAGGTAAGAGGAAAGCAAATAAAGTGAACAAGTTCACAACATCATTTAAGAAGAAAAAAAATGAAGTTATGATAAACTGACAGTAGGACCATTGAGATCCATAAGGAGTAGGCAGCCATATTTACCTTAATGACCTGTTCCTGTTGCAAAAAGTCCTCTCTTACCTCTGTAACATTCAGATTTTCATTCTATACTTATTAGTTTAACTCTTGCCTATACCACTTTGTGCACTTTCACACTGATCCATAAAGTTATAGAATCTAAAAGCATAGAAAAGTTGTTCAACTCGCAATGTCAGTTCCAGGAAGAGTTGCCCAATTTAATTCCATGTTATAGTTTTCTCCCTGTGACCCAGAAAATTAATTCTCAGACAATACATATCCATCTCCCTTTAAAGCTCTCGTGTAATCTGATTCTACCACCCTTCAGGCAGTTAATTCCAAACTATAAAATCTTTTGCATGACATAAATTCTCTCCATCTCTTTTTTTTTCATTTGTTAATTATATTATGGCTACGTCCTTTGGCTAATGGCTTATTTACCAGAGGAAACAGATTCTCCTTATTTAGTCCTTCAAAATCCTCGTAAGTTGAATCTATCATGAGCTCTTTATTTCATTTATACAACTTTGACTTTGAAGGCAGCAGATATCAGATCAATTATGAAGGCTATGAATTGAGATTAGAAGCAAAAACCATTTTTATACAATGTGATTTGAAATTCATCAAAACTGAGTTTCATTTCAGTGTATTTGAGAGGTATCTACCTGTGCAACATACGATAATTCCAATATTTACCATGTGTAGTATCCAGAGAATCATAAAATTCTGTGAATACTACTAATGTGTATTAACATAAGAATGTTGATTGCAATGCTATAACCTTTCTTTCACAGTTAATTTGATTGAGGCTTTGACCTCACTGCAGTCTGGCTTAATCCTTCCCTCAAGCAGCAAAGTGCAAACATATGACTGTTGAAAATTGGTGTGCATTGTTGCATTTTCACATTGAACAATGCATTTTACTGTTACTGTTAAAAATGAAAATGCTAAGCACACATTTCAGGAGAAATAATTAGGAACAATATGAAAATGCAATCTGTGAAATCAGGCAAAATATTATCACTGAACATCTTGCAGAAAGTACATCAAGGGAAGCAAATTGAAGTCAACAACATTAATGTGATCAGGAGGAAATCAGGTCTGTATCTAGTGAGGGAGGAATTGAAGGATTTATGAAGAAGGTGAGTTCTAAATGCCTTTGTTTGATTCTTAGTCCCTGTGTAAATACTAATAACAATACATTAACACATGCAGTGAAAGATGCCCTTAACAGTTCTCTATTTATCTGCAGTAAGAATTCAACTCCCGCATGTGATAGTAGCAGTGATGTACAAAATAATTTACTGTCTTCATTGTGGATCATTGCTGAATTACATTACGAGTATTATGATAGTTCTGCACCTGTTGAAAACCTTAAATTGCTTATACATTATTTATATTGAAATAATATGTATTTTCTGATAGTATAAATGCCTTCCTATGTCTCTCATCAGGTTTTCATGTTATAGAAAATATTTGTTTTTCAAAGGGCAAAGATGTGCAAAAACATTAATATTTTGCTTTTCTGTTGATGCAAGTGAGTTGGACGGACTTTATGGGTTTTACAACAATTTGCATTTACGACTTTAACATTGAACAATGAAATGTCTGACGGAGATCAAACAAAAGACAGAGGATATATTAAGTATGACAATGATCTTGGTTAAGTAGGTAGGTTTTAAGGATGACCTTAAAGGAAATGGTGGAAGGGTGTAATTAAAGAATTCCGGAGAACCTGGTCTAGATGGTTGAAGGCACAGCTGTGAAGAGTGGGATGTCAGTGAAGGTCAGGAAAAACAAAATGTTTAGGTCAGGAGATAGTGCTGACAAATTACCATAAGAAACAAAAACAGGAGTGGGTCATTCAGGCCGTAAGCCTGTTCTGCCATTTAATAGGATGATGGCTGATCTGACCTTCCTCACACCCACTTTCCTGCCTGTTCTCCATAACCCTTGATTCTTCTTCTGATCAATAATCTGTCTATCTCAGCCTTAGATATACACAAGGACTCTGCCCCACATCTCTCTGTGGTAAGCAGTTGCAAAAACTCACAAACTCCCAAAAGAAGAGATTCCTCCTCATCTCAGTCTTATATTGGTGTCCCTTTATTTTGAGCCTATGCCCTGTAACCCGAGACTGTCCCATGAGGGGAAACATCCTCTCACCATCTACTCTGTCAAGCCCCTTAAGAATCCTAAATGTTTCAATGAAGTCAACTCTCATTCTTCCAAACTCCAGTGAGTAGAGTCCTAACCTGTTTAACCTTTGGTCATAAGACAATCCCTCCATTCCATGGATCATCCTAGTGAATGTTTTCTGAACTGTTACCGATGAAATTATACCTTTCCTTAAATAAGGAAAGCAAAATTGTACACAGTACTCCAGATGTACTCTCACCAGTACTTTGTACAGTTACAGTAGGCCATCCCTACTATAATACTCCAGCCCCTTTGAAATAACAATTAACATTCCATTAACCTTACTGATTACCAGCTACACTTGTGTGTTAGCTTTCAGTGTTTATGCCCACAAACCCCCAAGTACCTTTGCATCGCAGCTTTCTGCAGTTTCTCTCCATTTAAGTAATATCCTGTTGTTGTTGGGTTGGAGGAGGTTAGAGTGACTGAACCGGGGCAAGACCATTGGTTAACATTTTTAAATTAAGGTAGTGAGTGACAGGAAATATTCTAGACAAACAGAGATATAATGATAGATGAATTTGACTTAGTATGAGTTAGGGTACAGGCAGTGGAGCTTTGATAAACTCAACTTTTTGCATGATGGACAATATGAGGCTCTCCAGAGGGGTTTTGGAATTGTCTTGCTGGAGATGACACAACCATGAATGAAAGCTTCAATTGCACATATACTTAAATGGAACAGAAGTTAGTGATGCTATAGATTCTGAATGAGGTAAAACTAAAATATCTTTTGCAGAATCCAAACCAGTAGAATGGAAATTTTCTTCACTGCAATAAGTGATTATAATCTGGAAATTGCATTATTCACTTTCATATAAGTATTGAATTGCTTTATATTTCTGTTAAAAGTACTTGACAGAGGAATTAGAAAAGTGCATTAAGTATTCATATGATAATTTGTTAATGTTCAAGTTTATATGTAATACCTATGAAATATTCTTCAGGTGAACACATAAGACAACCCTTTTAGCATCTAAGGACATGGAACTGTTTTAGATATGTAGATATCAAAGTAAGCATAACATTAAATTATTACAGATTATCCATCATCATGTTGTTATAAATTGAATCTTGTCAACCAAATTGTCTCAGTGATGTGGGATTTTTGACAAAATAAATCAAGGTATTTAAGTAATTAAATAAGTAATTTACTTACACATCTCAATCAGAGCACAATACCGGGCTGAGTTTGTAATCAGGTATCAGTACCCGTGTCATAGGGAACCTGAGTGACAAAGGAAATCAAGTGCTGCCACAATATCTAGATTGCTTTTCTGCTCAATTACATTAACTATCAAGGTCATGGCAATGTGCCAGCAAACCCTGATGAATTGATCTAGCACTTACTTGATGATTATTTAGGACAGGCTTAGCATGTCTATATAATCCATTATAATTATTGGCAGAATATAAACAGGTTCAGTATGTTGTACCAAATGACATGTTGAAGCTGCTTGCAAAATATATTTTATGCTATTCTGTTTTTGTCAAGCTCCAGATAACACAACTAGCTCCATTCCCCATATCCATCTTCCACAACATAAGATTGTTCATTCTGAATATTTTTACAATTTACATATTGCAGATTAATCTCCATTTGTTTTCTTTGTTTTATGTTCAAAACTCTGTATAGCCTTATCCCCTGCCTATAATTGTACCGCTCCCAGTCTTAATAAGATTGATCAAATAAGCAATCAGTTATCAAGGATCCATTAACTCTGTGGGTTAGTTTGTATAAAGCAGTAAAACACACCACAAGTTATGAAGCAGACATCACAACAATATGACACTTCCAAGCACTACAAACCCCCAAGATTCCTATGGTCCTTCAGGTCTAGTTTTGTGCACATTGGCAATTTCTTTCATTCCACTAACGATAACTGCACTTTCCACTACCTAAGCCTTGAGCTCTGCAGTTTTGTCACTGAATCTCGTCACTTCTTAGTTTTCTGTCTCTCTCTCCTCCTTCAAATCACTCCTTAAACCTCATCTCTTTGACCAAGCTTTTGGTTGCATCTTAAATTTCCTTATGTGGCTTAATATACAATGTCATATTCTATTGAAATACATAGTTGTCAAAGTGCTTTGGGACAAGTTCTTGTATTTAAAGACACTATATAAATGCCAGTTGTTGTTGCTGTTCCTTTAGAAAAGGAGCAAAAGTTTCAAGTATTTTAATCTAATTTTAAAGGCTTATTTTACGTCTTGTGATCTCTTAGGTTAAGGCAGTAGGTGGAAGGTTATATAACCATATGCTGTTTGTGGCTTACATTTCTTTTATTAATTTAGAAACATCTGAGTGAATATACTCTGCATGCCAGGTAAATCAAGAAATCTCCAAACCAAATTGTTTTTAGTTAACAAAAACAGAAGTTGCTGGAAAAGCACAGAAAGTCTGGCAGCATCTGTGAAGAAAAAAATCGGAGTTAACGTTTCAGGCCCAGTGACTCTTCCTTAGATCCGGTTCTGAGGAACAGTCACCGGAACCGAACAGTAACTCTGAATTTTTCTTCACAGAAGCTGCCAGACCTGCTGAGCTTTTCCAGCAACTTCTGTTTTTGTTCCTGATTTACAGCATCCGCAGTTATTTTGGTTTTTAATTTGCTTTCAGTTAACGTTAGCTGAAAGCATGGATGAAGTAGTGGAAATGACGATAATCTTAATTGAACACAAACCCAGGAATTAACAAGAGATTTTATATGTATACTTATTCCTCATTGAACATCACTAAATGAGGCTACCCCATTTTTGGTTCTGTGACCTTGCTATACGTGAATTTGTTGCTCAATTGTGTACCCCAAGAGGCCCGGGTTTAAGTTCCACCTTCTTCAGAGGCGTGCAATAATATCAAGAAAATATCTAGAGTATTGACTACACTTCAACAGTAAGTCATTGACTATAAATTCATTTAGGACATCCCAAAGATGTGAAGGGGTGACATAAATGCAAGTTCCATTTTCCTATATCTCTTCTAGCCACATGAATTCCCATTTTAAGTCTTTCAGTTAGAGAATTACGTTGCGCATGTTTTAAAAACAGTTTGCCCACATGTCCATCCTATTCCTATCCACTTCCTGGTGGTTCAGTTGGCAAAGGCAGGGTAGTGATACTAAAAGAGGAAGCACCAGATCAATGCAAGGCTCTATAGGAGCATAGTCAGAGTAGTAGGCAACAGCCTCATGTTAGCACCAATTGATAGGGAAAAAAATGAGCAAAATAAATTATGTCTAGTAGCTGCTGGTGACCAGATTTGTGCCTTGTGCCCTGTGAAGCTTAGCAGAACTCATTGATTAAGTTCATAGATAAGTAATGGCTATTTTGGACATAGTCCATGACTTGTAGTATTCGTTCCGAATATGAGTCTGCACTTTTGGGAAAAGATTTGGGACTGCAGAGGTGGGAGCAGTGGTTGGTGAGTGGGTGCCAAATACTTTTTTAAAAGGACTTGAGTCAATATGGTATGATTGATATCTCAACTACTTGGTGGCACAGACCTAATTCCGAAGCATTCTGCATCCAAAATAGCATCATGCTGTAGTCTTAGACCAACATACAGCTGACTTCCTTTCATTGAGAAACTAACAAAGACATCATACAACTGAAATATTCCATGAATGAATTTAACTAAAATAGATTTAATTCAGCAAGGACTTGCAAGAAATAATAACTGTAGGCAAAACATTGATGCCATGTCTCCAACAACATGCTTTGTCTGACGTCAGTCTAAATGCTTAATGGCAGCTAATGAGAAAAATAACTTTTTGTTTTGCAGGAGTAATAAATGTCTTGAAAAAACACTGAAGCAAAAGCAACCAGTGCCTTATTCTGCACATCCTTGTGTTACACAATCTCTTTATGTTTGGTGTGTATGGCCAGCCCTGAATTATAATGTCTAACTTACATGGCCCTCTCCTCAAACAAGATCTCTGCACATTGAGTGTATCTTAAAACCAGATAATAATGTATTGGGTTGAATGAATGCATGGGGCTACTCATGGGGCCAGTAGCAACAGTCGCGTGGCATTTATTGAGTGCAAAATTTGTCTTCTATACTTCTAAAATAACCAGCATCTTGGTGGACAGGTAAAAGCATATCAGGACTACCAGCAAGCTGTAGAAACAAGAAGGTGGCTGTGGGTATCAGTTGACCAGTCAGGTGACACAAACAAGGGGTGCTTAGACAGAGCATTTTTGTGACTTTGAGCAGCAGCATTCCTCTTCTTTCTGTTGCTGATATATAATTAGAGTAAAAATAACTCGTGCCATTTTATGAGTAGTTTCAAGCTTCTCTGAGGAAACCTGATTAGTCTGCATGGTGCCTTTTATAAATAAACGAATCTGCTTGTTTCATCTTAGATTATTGTTGCACTTTCGAATGCTCTATCAATGTGAGTAGCTGAAACCATTAAAAAAACGTGTCCTGCAGAACTGTCTCCTATAGTAATGCATGTGCATGCATAACATGTGACAAAGTAATCCCGGATTTTTATTTTAAAATATGCCAGGATATCTGGACAGGTGTACAAGCAGTTCATGGTTGGTTTAGGCAGTGCCAGAAAGTTAAACTTTACACCAAATGCAATTAGCTCTTTAAACAGATTGTAAGGCTATGGTGGACTCTTTTGTAATTTGGCTAGTTATGGAATTATGATGATTATGGTTGTGGTGTTTTTCAATAATGAGATCATAAAAGCCAAAGTATCATCTTCTGCAAGAACAATTCTGTGATATATATGGTACCTTGGAATCAAAAAATGATTTATCACAGAAAGAAATCATTCGACCCATAATGTCTGTGCTTGGTATTTGCAAAAGAAATCTGGTTAATTCACTAATCTTTCCCTAACCCTATACATTTTTGTATAGCAAGTATATATCCACTTCCCTTCTGAAGGTTATTGAATCTGCCTCCACCAGCCTTTCAGGTAGTATATGGCAGATCATAGCAACTTTCTGTACAAAAATATTCTACTTTTTTTTTTGGATTTTCATCAATTATCTTAATTTGTGTCCTCTGGTTACTGATCGTCATGCTAGTGAAAACCATTAGTCCTTGTCTACTCTATGATTCACCATTGTATTTCTGCAATGATCATTAATGAGACTCTGTGATCAGTTGGCCAGAATGGTTCAAATGAGGTGGAAAGGACAAGATCTGCCTTCTTTCAACAATTGCGGTGTTCTACACCTTGATTAGGTGTGTATCCGGTATATGGTCATCGATTGATCAAACACACCTGACGGAGGTAGGCTAATGCGACTTTCTTTAGAAGGCAAAATCATCCACTGAGTGGGTCATTTATTATCACTTGCATTATGCTCACTTTATTGCTGAAAACCTTCCACTTTTTTCTTCTGTTAGAATGTACTTTTACCCCCTTTACAATTGCTATGCTCATTCAAGGTTACCTTTTATTTAATTGCCATGATCCCTTTTCCGCAGCAGGTGCTATAATTTCTGCATAACTTCACGAGTTACTTATTTTTTGCATTTATTTCCCTGATTTTTTTTATATTTCTCCCCACGTTTCCCACCACCATGTACACTCCATCAGCCGGTAGAGACGGGTGGACACTACCACGGACAGCTCCACGAATGCAGTTGCAGATGACGCTAGGCCCTCACGTACCAGGAACCTTGCGAAGTCAGTATCTCATCCCCCGAGGTGAGCTCCTCAGCTGAGGCTTGGTGAAGCTCATCACCAGGGCTTCCCTCTGCTTTGTTTTCAAAGTTGTTACCTTACTTGGTGGTTCTTGAAAGTTGTTACTGATGATAACTAATGCTGGCTTTTGCTCTTGATCGTCCAGACATTTTCATTAGGTGTGCAGTCATTGCTCTTGCTGCCAAGATCTTAACCATCAATGTGTTCAATGTACCAGGCTGCTCTTGCTGATTTCAAAGCTTTGTATGGCCGCTGCTGCACAAACATTTCTTAGTTAACAACTTGCCAAGTTCTTTTATTTCTCCCCACCCTCCTGAAAGAGGCCCACTCTAGCCTCATCCAACTGATGACTCTTCATTTATGAGCTTCAGTTATTGAGAGTAAGTAGGCTATTTGCCTTTATTGGGAACCCATGTCTATTGACTTACATCCATGTCTGGTGCTCATGCTTATGCACTATCCAATGAAAATGACCAGAGAGTAATCAGTAATCATAACCTTGAATGATTTTCTCTCTCCCTTACTCCTCCACTGAGAATAATTATAGTTTCTCGACAGCTCCCCAGATGACATCAGCTTACTCAACACAACCTGGGGACCGTACCTGGGTCTTTTATGCTCTCTGTGTTCTGGCTTTACTGTAGACGGTGTCTGGTCTTTTGAGGATCTTCCTTACTTTTTGCTTGTAACCATGTGGTATTTTTCTTCTCTGTGTCTTTGTGCTCTGCCTTTCCATTGTCTCACTGTCCTGCTTCAGGTGATCATCAATACAATCCAAGCTACAGACTTCTTCATAATTTTATCACCATAACATCAGTATGCAAGTTATGTCCTACATGAGGAGCAGGTTCCCTAGTCCCTTGGTGATTTTCTGTAGCCCTTGCCCAATGAAGGGGCATGACTAGATTGAGCTTTAACAAAATCTCCATCTATGAACCATTGAAGTAAGCCTATGGGGAAATAGCTGAAGTTTTATGCTCGTCGAGGATGTGGTTCAAAACCAGGAGTGCGAGCACTGAGGGTTTGGAAGCTGACCATGCAGTAAGTTTCAAAGTTGGAAACTGAACAGTAAGAGGGCAAATGATCAATGTCAGCAGTGGAATATTAGCCAATAATGAATCAATATCTTCCCTATTTTTTAGCATTCAGCTTTCCCCACCATGTCACCATCTTTTAAAGGTTCAAAAAGATATTTCAATGTATTGCCACCTCTAGTCAAATGGGAAATTACTCTTATTCTATCATTAAGGTCAATAAAGTAACATAGGTTTGTTCATCCTTTTTAAAACTTGCAAGGATACTAAGCGGCACTTTGGATTATAACATTAAGATCTAACTGATAGTAATTTTATAAGAAACAGGCGCTAGATCTGTGCACATCCGCATTTCAGGCAGCTCATTGATTCTGGTAGCAATCTCTACACATTTAGTCTTTAACTTATAGACTTACGTATTTCATTTCTGAAGAAGGGTCCAGACCAGAAATGTCAGCTTTCCTGTTCCTCTGATGCTGCTTGGCCTACTCTGTTCATCCAGCTCTACACCTTGTTATCTCAGATTCTCCAGCATCTGCAGTTCCTACTAGCTCTGAGACTTATGTATTATAAGGTTATGTATGTTTGATAATGCTCATGTCCTGGATTCCTTAATTTATGCGGTTTAAGCACATTCATTTATCATGCAAAGTTATTTTTTTTAATCACTAATCTGACAAACTATTTCACACTTAAAGAACATGATATCACCCCTTCAAAAGTTCCTAATTAACCTACATTAAAATAAAAGCTATATCTGGAGGCAATAGAATGCAGCCAGCCTTATTCTGATTTTAGTGAGATGAAAGCTAAATTGTTGAACATAAGGATATAAAGGTATAGATTATTCTGTAGAAAAAGGGCATCATCATTGAATGAAATTATTTAAATAGTTGGAGAACCACAAGATTATGCTGGGTCAAAACTCACCTTAGACAGATTCACAGATTTACCAAGCAAGCTCTTCAGCCTTGTAGAGGTGAAGGTGAAAGTAAAGAATTGACTGTTACATGGATACCATGGTGACCAATGAAACTCTGTTTTGCAACAAAGATTGGGAAAGATAAGGAATTAGAGGTAACACAGCGTGGAGCTGGAGAAACACAGCAGGCCAGGCAGCATCAGAGGAGCAGGAAGGTTAACGTTTTGGGTCGGGACATGAGAGGCTTCAGTGAATCATAATGGCTATTCATGCGTGCAGCAATAAGCCTAAAGGCCATACAAACTGATCAAAACTTCCTGACTTAACCACTAAACAAGTCAATGAATCAACAGTACATGCAAAGAGGGTAAAGATATATTGAATTCAGTGATTAACTGTGCGACAGTTTACATTCCAGGAACCAGGCTGAGCCTAGTCAGGAAAATGACATGTTGGAAAGATTTTAGTCACTGCAATATTCAGATTTTTAAAACCTGTTGGAGGAAAGAGAAATTGAATGTAAGTTATCTAGTGGCTGAGAAATGCAATGGATCAGAGAAAGGAAATGGTGTGAAGAGTTTTGGTTCCAAAAGCAGGACACAAGCAGAAAGAACAGAGTCTGAAATGGGTTATTAGGGAGAAGCAGAACTGGATGTCCCAAGCATCAATGAATGGACTGAGGTAAAAGAAAGGTTGATACTTTTTTCCTTTCATTCCTTGAAGCAAATTTACAACTGCTTCAGGCAAATTGTTATTTCATCTCTGGCAGTGATTCAGGGTGTTTGAAAATAGCTTTGGCAGGCCCCATTGCTGTATTCAGTGCACTGAATTTCCCACAGGATTACAATGGTAGGATAATAAATAAACAATCAATTGGCTCTACATTAACATTTTGAAAAAGACATTACTAGCAAAAACGCAGTTATGTCAAGATAACAACTCATTGAGTATTGGTACAGTGCAAAATACAACCTTTTTTATGTTACATAACAAATGACAATGATAATCAGCAAAGAAAAACTTCCAGAAAAACAAGGCATCACAGGTGAAAAGGCCTTTGACTTGAAAATTAATATTAACAACCTTTCTCTTCAGATGCAGGCTCACCTGCTGAATGTTGCCAATATTCTACTGGGGAGGGGGTAGGTGATTCCAGTATCATAGGGGTTTCTTTCACTGAACCAAAAATTTGAGTCATTTTTTATTGAAATTATCATTGTTGATGATGGGGTATTGAGATTAGTGAAATAAAAATATTTTCCTCAAAATGAAAAATCCTGGTAAAGTATTGCAGATCAGTTAGTCAGAAGGGGAGATTGTTTTTCACATGGGTAGGTGGCAAAAGCATTTTAAATGTGATATTGCTCAAGATTTTGCAAGAGAAGAATACAAAAGACCGTGGAACTAATGTGTGTGATTGGAGTTAAGCTACAGATCAGTCATAAACTCATTTTGTTGCAGAACAGGATCTAGTTGCTGACCAATGGCCTCCTGTTTCAATGTTTTTGAGAAGGGCATGGTTCCTGAACACAGCTTTGAAGTCATTGTGCAATAGCCCCTAATGTAGGACCGGCTAGACTCACAAAGTCAAACATAGAAAGAATGGAAAAGAATGTATTCTATTCCCTTGGTACATGGAGATTTGATAACTTTCCAACAAAGGAAGAAGATTAGAACCCTAAATTAATGTGCTAATTGATCTGAGTCAATGAAAGGTTAATAGCTACATCTCAGTGAATATGCTAATAATGGCTTGATGTTGCTAATCAATGTCAAGACAGATACTGCACTTTCCAAAAATGCTGGAGGGTGGTAATCAGGAGAGGGATCCCTTCTCATGCTCATTGACTTCATGGCAAGTGTCGGCTTGGCTCACTTGGTACCACTGTCATCTTTGAGTCAGAAGATTTTTAAATCATGTTCGTGCTACATTGTTTGAAGTGTTATAATTATTAATCTGGAGCCTGACCTAGTTAGCTAGGCTTATGTGATGCTCTTCAAAGAAAGGCAAAGAGCTCTCCAGTTGTTTCAGCCAAATATTGCTCTGTCAGGTACTGCCATGCCAAAATATAAATTACCTGATCATTCATCTCATTGCTGTTTGTGGGACATTGCTGTGTGCAAAATGGCTGCCCCATTTGCCTACATGATAGAAGTGATTGTGAATCAGTGTTTGCTTCGCAATGCTTATAAAGAATGTGGTAAGGTATTTATAACTGGATGTTCTTTCTTTTTCTTTCCCTAGAATAGGAATGATGAGGTGAATGTAGAACCTCTACTGCAGCTTTGGTTGAAATCAGCTCATTCAGCAGAGCCCAAGGACCTTCTACTCAGTGTGGTTCAATACACAATTGGTAGCATATTTCTCCACTTACCCATTGGGGAAAGCTATGACATGTATATATTCTCATTCTGGCAAATGCTCAAAAATGGTTTCCAAAGCTGTTCAGACATGTATACAGCACTAAAGGATAAATGATTGGTTTGCTGTGTTACATGTCACTGTTAGTACATTTCCACATGTAGTGTCTCAGTGAAATAGCTTAATTAATTGGCTGTTCTTAAATCAGTTTTTCATTGCTGCAGATACCTGAATCCTGCTCTCCACACCGTTCCTACAATTTCAAGATTTTTCCTCACTATGGCATCATTTGTATACATAGGTGACCTGCAAGACTGCAGCTGCTTGTGATAGATGAAGTTACTAATGTCACTTCGATAAATGGATTCATTTTTTTAATTTTACAGCTTGGGATGTTGAGCAGTGTGTTAATGCAATTCCTCTGAAATATCTCAAACTGCCGTCATTCATTGTTTGATTGCTGAAAGTGGCAGCTTTTAATAAAATGTCAGCAACTCCAGTGCACCTGGGCTACAAAAAGTTCATGATTATGTAAATATGCTGAATGATACAAAAACAGAAATTGCTGGAAAAGCTCAGCAGGTCTGGTAGCATCTGTGGAGAGAAATCAGAGACAACATTTCGGGTCCTTCTAAGGAAGGATTACCAGACCCAAAATATTAACTCTAATTTCTCTCCACTGATGCTGCCAAACCTGCTGAGCTTTTCCAGCAATTTCTGTTTTTGTTTATGGTTTACAGCATACAAAGTTCTTTTAGTTTTTATTTGGTGCTGAATGATGCATTTGTCTTTACTTTGAGAAAGGAATTTTTTAAAATGTATTTTGCTTTCTACAATTTATTACTTTTTTCTGGTCTCCCCTACAGATTTTTGGGAGTCCAAATTCTTTTAGTCGTGTAGCTATGTTGCAGATATATTTGTGAAGAATTAGTCTTTTCATTATTTCTGGGGTGAAGTCATATCACATTACAAAAGAATAGGGTAAATAATCTGACTGCTGCTGTGCTTCCACTAATACTAAATCTGTGAAATTATTTTTAACACAGGTTAACCATATATAAAAAAACAGAAAAAATATCTAAAGTAGTTTGGATTTCATTAGAATTACCCATTACAAATGCATTTATAAATGTAATTACATCCAAGAAGTGATATTCTTACATTTCCTTCTTCAGGGGAGAAGGGCAAAAATTGGAAGGATGAAATAATATGAAAGCAAAAGATTTCAAATGTGTTGTTGTTCAGAGATGTACACTCAAAAAGTACATCAAGTTTATATGTTGTTAACCAAATATGTGTGAAAAAAAATTGTAATTCTTGATCAATATTCAGCCTTGGATGAGTCACAAATTCCTCCACACTGCATTAGGAATACTGAACTCAGGTCTTCAGTGCTACCAGCTTCCATCGCTGACAGAAATTCTGATGTCTTGTCATGAGCTCAATACCTCCATCCTTTCCTCCTTTCCTCTCTGACCACAGACTCAGGCATTTACTTCCAGCATCACACTATCCTTGCCTTTGTATCTATCACTGCTGTTCGCCATTGACACATTTAAGCTTGCCATCTATTGTCCTTATACCAATCTGTGAAGAACTTTCAGATGTTCTTTCTTCAAGGTGCATTATAGAAGTGTAAGTTGTTTTCGTAAACTAGTTCTAATCTTTAGTCACCATCAAGGCCTTCTCCTACTTAATATCAAACATCTTATTCCTTGCTTCCTCCTCTAATTCTCTGACTCTGGCCTCATATGACCATCCAATCCCTATTTGTCCATTGTTAGTAGCAAAACCTTCAGATACATTTGCCACTCCCTATCCTTCTGCCCCC
>JAHRHZ010000250.1:1491354-1514286 GCA_024137785.1 Ginglymostoma cirratum
TGACGTTTCGGGCCTAAACCCTTCAGGCCCGAAACGTCAAGTTTTCCTGCTCCTATGATGCTGCTTGACCTGCTGTGTTCATCCAGCCCCATGCTTGTTATCTCCAATTGTACTTTTTATCACTTTTTGATTCCTAAATGTTTCAGGAGCTGTCATTACATGAAAACTATTCTTTCAATAGATATCTGTATTAAATATTCATTTTTTAAAATTTCTTTTGAGGTTATTTGCTAATTTCTAGGAATTCATTTAAGTTACGACCAAACAACCTTATGCCAGAATGGAACTAAACCCCAATGGCTAAGTTGAGAAATGTGATTCTCCAGTGTGTGATTGAGTGATACAGACAAGAAAGGTCCCAGATCCAACCAGAGGTCTGTATTGAGTCCCCTGAGATGGCAGTAGAAATGTAAGGCTTAATTGACAATACAATGCATAGGTGGAAGTTAAGTGATGTTCCTACTCCTGATAATTTACCTGCTGGAAATGTTCTTCCATGTGCACAGTAGATGAATGATCCTTTTTGAGATGCCCAATAGGTAAAGAGTCAGGATCACTCCCGTGAACCACAAATAACAATTAGAAGGATACATTTAAAGGTAGCCAACAGCTAAGGAGCCGAAGTCAGTGACTTTAGGAGACAAAGATGAAAACAGGGGAAACTTGAAGGGAAAACAGAATTGAAAAAGAGCGATAAAGTAGAATGTTATTTCACGCCTTAAGCGAAATTGATTCATGTACTTCATATATTCAATAGTTTTAAATGAATCATTAAAATTTCTCACCTTTTCATCTAAACTCTGTTTCAATTTTGATTAAACAAAAGGAATGTTACAGAATGGAAACTCCCCTTAAAATGTGCAAGCCACAAAACATCCATTGATATATAAGAAGGCATCTTGTTTATAAGTACAAAAAGATAGGAGCTGAAGTAAAGCATACGGCCCTTGAGCTTGTTTTTGTCTCATTCATGGAATTTGGGCATTGCTGGCTTTATTGTCCATCCCTACTTGTCCTTGAGAAGATGGTGATGAGCTGCCTTCTTGGACCACCCAGAATGAAAAACCAGCAAAACTTGTGAATGGCAACATATTGGTCAGATTTGTCTTACATACCTCAGAGTAGAGCTGCAGTACAACCAGTGCATTCACTTCTAAGTTCTGTTTTCTTTTAAACTGGATATTGCTGTGGAGTTGTGGTCCATATGATGAAGGCAAATCCCCAATGCAGTTCGGGAGGGAGGTCCAGGATTTTGACCCAGCAGCACTGAAGGAACTGCGATATATTTCCAAGTCAGGATGATGAGTGCCTTGGAGGGGAACTTGTAGGGGGTGATATTCACATATATCTGTGGCTCTTGTCCTTCTAGATAGAAGTAGTTGTGGATTCAGAGCTGCTGAAGACTCTTGGTGAATCTCTACAATGCATCTGCAGATAGTACACACTGCTGCTACTGAGCATCAGTGGTGGAGGGATTGGATGTTTGTGAATGTGGTGCCAATCAAGCAGACTCCTTTGTTGTCGATGGTGTCAAGTTTATTGAGTGTTGTTGGGTCTGCACTCATTCAGAGAAGTGGGGAGCATTCCATCATGCTCTTGACTTGAGCCTTGTAGATGGTGGATAGACTTTGAGGAAGCCAGAAGGTGAATTACTTGCTCTAAAATTCTTAGCCTCTGATGTGCTCTGGAAGCCATTGTACTTATTTGGCTAATGCAGTGATGTTCCTGGTCAACGTTAATTCTCAGGATGTTGATAGTGGGGGATTTCAGTGATGGTAATACCATTGAATGTTGATGGTCAGTGATAAGACTGCCTGTTATGGGAGATGGTCATTGCCTGGCACTTGCCAGTTTCCAGCCCAAGCCTGCGTATTGTCTAGGTCTTATTGCGTTTGAGTAACAATACAATCTGGAACAGTGCTGAACATCGTGCACTCATTGGTGAATAGCTTCACTTCTGACCTTATGATGGAGCTAAGGTCATTGATGAAGCAGCTGAAGGTGGTTGTGCCTCGGACACTACCCTGAGGAATTCCTGCAGAGATGCCCTGGAACTGAGATGACTGACATCCGACAATGATAGCCATCCTCCTTTGTGTGAAGTATGAGTCTGGCCAGTGCAGAATTTCCTCATAATTCCCACTGATTCCAGTTTTGCTAGGCCTCCTCAATGCGACACTCAGTCAGATGTGACCTTGATGCCAAGGGCTGTCACCTCACCTCAGGCATTAAGCTCTTTTATCCATGTTTAAAGCAAGACTGCAATGAAGTCAGGAGCTGAATGGCCCTGGCAGAACCCAAACTGAGCATCGACGAGCAGGTTATTGCTAAGCAAATGCTGCTTGATAGCACTGTTAATGACACTTTCCAACATTTTAATGCTGATCGACTATAGACTGATGGGGTTAGATTTCCTTTAGATAGTGATCAGGAGTGGAACCTATCACTGATATTTTTCAGCTTTCATGACATGAGGTCACGAGTATTTCTATTGCTATCTCAGTTGACATCAGCGTAAACCCAGGGGGATCAAACTGGGGCCAGGGTTGAGGGTGCAGGGGGAGGGGGCTTTCCCTGTTCTCTATTTGTATTCCAGGTGCATATTTCATAAGACATTTTGTTCTCTATATTGGTGATGACCAAATACAACAGATGAAGAATCTTGACTGTTCCTGCTAAATCCACTGAACAAGAGCTAACCAGAAAACCTTTATATTAAACCTGTTTATTTCTGCATGTGTCTTCCACTCGACAAAGGTATGCTTATTAATGAGCAGCCACTGTGCTGTGAATGAATATCTAGTGGCAGTACACTGCTTCACAGCATGTTCCTGGTGTGCCCAGGCTTGCACATAATCCAAACTTGCAAAGAGAACAATATCTTACACTTTCATGTTACTGCAGTGACAGTGTGTTAATCTACAAGAGTCGAATCCTACTTTAAATTGAATAGATCAATATTTGGCACAGCAATTTCTGCTCTCTCACAGAAATGATGAAATATTACTTGTTTAATTTCAGAAATATCATCTGAAATATTTTACTTAACTTCATGAGCAAGGAGCATAAAGCAGTCAACACCCATACACACACTTCCTTGAGATACCTATATTAATTTCTTATTTGGAAATAAAAGTTTGCATGGAAGTGAAACCAAGTTTTACTCCAACCTTGACATGCATTTGATGGAATCCTTAAGAATGGAACAAATGACAAGGGCAATTTGGCCAAGGATATGTCATCCATTCACAAAGGACTTACAGTCATCTTTCTACAGAGGGCCACCTTCCCTTCACCCCATCACAGCATCTAGCTGTTTCTGAATTGATCCAGAGATTTTGTCGCCATGACCTGAACATGAGGGGACCATATATACCTGCTGAATGTGGTGCAGGTTTAGCTTCAAGAAGTCCAAATTTCCCTTTAAATGCTCGAAGATATCTTCACGAATTGATTTATGGTTGAAATTGATAGGCTGACATTCATCATTTATTTTGGAAAGAAAAAAGAAAACTTTGACAAATCAATACCAAATGAATAGTGGAATCAGGAATATGTTGGGTTATGAACTGTTGATTTAGGGAGTGTTTTCAGACTGCAATAGAAAAACAGTGCTTGCTACTTCATAGTCACGGCAGTGTTACTGGAGGTCCCTCTTGTAATTTTTACAGATTTTTGCCAATATAGTAAAGCACCTACTTAAAAAGTAAATCATTTAAACAGCAGCATTGGAAAAGCTATTTCTGACCTCAAAGATAGTAGATGAAAAGATAAAGAGCTCTTCAAGATGGTTTTCGTTTCAATGACCCAGGTCATTAGGGAATACTAAGAAATGCTTATTTTGTGACATTTTTCCAAAGACACTGATGCACCAGCCTGACACGGTGCTGACACGGAAAATTGAAATAAAGGGAAAAACAGCAGAAAAAGAGAGCCTGAATTTCCCGTAGATTTTAAAGCAAATTGCACCAATAAAAGGACAGGGAAAAAACATGTGTCTCCAAGCACCCACTCACTGGCTTCCTAATGGTAGGCTGCATAACACTTGTCAACAGCAGCAAATTGAAAAGCAATAAAAAAAAGACTGAAGCATGGGCTGCTGTCTAAGAAACATGCAAGGGCAAAAGCGATGATACATTACTGTCTTGCATTTGGGTATTAACTAATGTTTTACTCCAAATCTTCTTTTCAGAGATCATAGAGGCATCTCCAGTTCGAACACCAGGAGACCAGAGCTGGACACCCAGGCTTGCGGTCAAATTCCCGGTTCACCATCAGGCCAACGACTATCTACACAACGTCTACATTCCCGGGACAACCACCACGCTCTCCGGGAAGTCAACTACTGAGCGTGAAGGGAGGAAATCCTTCATTACTTTCGGGAAGAAGAAGAAAAGTGGTAAATAAAGTGAAGAAGAAGCAAGATGGAATTGAATATTAATGGTGAGAATTATAAAATGGAGCTGCATGACTGAAGCACGTTTTTTTTAAAAAAAAGTTACTAAATTTCACTCAAAAAAAAAACACTGGACCAAAGCAGGTCCTTTGCTGCACTAAGTATTAGTTTGAAAGGGAATGGAGTTTTCTTTAATTGCATTTCCAATGTGTAAGTTCAGAATGCTTCAGTAATCCTCAATGAAATAAGGATCAACAAAATTGCACCATCTACAAATGCTTATAGATGTGAACACTTCTCTCCTAGCAATCCAGAGATTAAGGTAATTTGGTCCAGGCTGTGTGGATGTGATTCTGAGTATCATTTCTGCATATCCTACTCAGGGTAGTTTGATCTTAGAGTAGGATAATAGGTCAGCACAACACCATGGGCCGAAGGGCCTGTACTGTGCTGTACTGTACTATGTTCTATGTTCTATTGCCACAGGGAATTTGTCAGGAATACTTCATCAAATGCCATTGAACAACTAAAATTGGCATCAGGTCAGTGCTACAACATTTCTATCAATGAGCAAGATCCCAAGCACTGGCTTGACCAAGGAAAGATTTCAGAAGTACTCCCAACATGATACACAATGTACTGATGAGACTCGATTCCCTCCACTCTTCATGATTCCTTCCATGGTGGGCTTATAAATTCAGTTTTTACATAGTGATTGATAGGCCCTTGGCAAGAATTGCATCCACATGGCATTTATTTGCCATCTCTGAAGAGCAAGAGATAAAAGAATGTGCTCGAAGCCATCAACATCTGGGATGGCTGTAACCAGAACTCTACAGACAGATAGAAGAAATAGATTTTCTGAGTTTTTCAATTAATGAGCAGCGAGGCTGCAAAACCTTTGGACCATGCAATGAGGACAATTGGCATGGACCATCATTTTCCATTTCATAGCAGGCCACAGGCTAAGTGGTGAAAACTGGAAATAGAGTAGGTGCGTGCTTGATGACTGACATGGACAAAATGGGCCGAAGAGCCTCTTTTCACACTGTAAAACACTAGGATTGCACATGTCAGCAGCAGAGAGAGAGCTACTTAATTAAGTCACTGCGAAATTGTGCCTTTCCTAGAGAAGTGGAAGTTCGACCCTCGCCATGATGGGAAGAAATTAAGGAAAACATTTAAAGAAAATCCATTCCCTTCTGTAAACAGCTGTTGCACAATGCTAGCAACCACAATTTTAATTCAGTCAACAATTCATTGTATCATGTCTCCATTTATTCAGTCCAATGTGATAAATGGCCTTAACATAGATTAAGGAACACTTTAAGCATCCATTTCCTCATTGTGCATGTTAGCCACACTGAGGGTTATCGCTTGCATTACATTTCTGTAATTTATTCACTGTTTAACACCCTATATTTAGCTTTAGGAGGGGTGAAACAGAACAGAAAAGAAATGAAAGGAGAAGAAGAGTGAAAAAAGAAAATAACTGCAATATGATTTTCTCTATTGGTTTGTTGAATTATGTGAGGCGTCAGTCAGACTTGGCAGGTGGAGTACTAACTAGGAACAGCATCCACCCAAGAACATTGACATTGACTGTCCCATTCCTTTGGAGCACCATTTGATTCTAAGATGGCAGTAATAATGACTGTGGGCATTCAGAAACTTGTGGATTTGAGTGTTCTTTCATCTGCCTGAAATAGAAAATATGACGGGACAAGGCTTACTAAGGGGGAAAGAATGAGCAATAAGAAAGGAGGGAAATAAAGTGTAATGAAATACCAAAAAAAGACACATTTACAAATGGGGCTAGGGTTATCACCTACAGAAGGGACCAAAACTGGCTAGGAGGGTTAGATCAGATAGAACCACAGAAAAAAATATTCCCAGGCATCCTTTGATGAAGATGAGAATTTGTTAAGAACTTAATAATGCTTCTGCCTCAAGAAAAATGGTAGTGGAGAAAAAAACATAACAAGGTTTCATCCTGTTTAGAATGTAGTTAGAAATTCCAGACCAACTACAATGACATAGATCTCAACTTTGACCGGTCATGTTAAAAGGACGATAAGCAAGTTAGCAAACACTGTTACGTCTTGGCTTTTAATTCTGTCAAAGTGGGTAGGTAATATGGGTGCATTACGGAAGATATTGCCAACTTGCTATCATCTATTCTACACCATTGTACAATGTTAAGATATGCCTCCTCTGTTCTTCACTGTCAATGACTTTAGCACAGATAGCAAATAGAGAGCCCTAATGTCCTGAGCTCAGCGAGAAACAATCACTTGGCCTTCCTGCTCCTGCCTGCAAACTAACAACCACTACCAGAGGTTCAAGTGGACTATTCATTGGGACCAGGTATGGGAGTGCAGGCTGTGCCCAAGGATCCATACAGAGTCAGTGCCTTCAAAAGAACAGAAAAGAAAGGACAGAAAAAATAATTGTCAAGTGGAAAAGCAAAGAGTCATTGAGTTTATTCCCACAGAGGTGGTAAATATAGATTGGGCTAAATTTTTTTGGAACAGGGACTTGAACTATTTAGAGACTATTTAGAGTCCTGTCATTTAACTTTATTTAAATACTAGCGATAACCCTATAACAAGTTTTCTCTAAGACTGGATCAATCAGCCATAGCTTTGAGAGTAAAGCTTTGGTAGCCAGTGCAGGAGAGGTAGTCTGTAGCTGTTTTAATATGTAGGCATGCTGAATATGTCCTGTGAGTATTGAATATAAGTATATCCATATACAAGTAACTGTCTTATTTCTTTGGAAAAGCAAAAGACTGAATTAGATCTCGAGACATTGTGAATCTCTATAGATTTTTGGATGTTTTTTTGCTAAAACTTGTTTTATTACGATTATACTGTGTGGTGTTGTAGATTTCCTATACACTGCTTTTTATGTACAATTATCCAATATTAGTGGAACATAAAGTGGTAGATTCTTTCTAATGATGTACATGTCTATTTCTGAAGTTTGCTTGCAATTGCTGACATCAGTATAATAGCCTGTATGACACTTAGTGAATATATTGTGCCCTGTATTTTTCTTCAGAACTAAATTGCTGTAATCCTCATGTGACAATCTTGCTTTACTTTAATTGCAGTAGTTTATAGTAGTAATGTTTTGATCTAACTTCAGTCTTTACATTAAAATTATTCCTTTAATCCAACATAGTGTCTGTGTTTTGATGTTCAGAGGTTCTTCTGTAATAGGACTGACAAATTCAGTTTTGCAATATATTGCTAAGCTATGATATCATATAACCAAGGCATTTAAAATTACACATGGAGAATGAGGCTAATGAAAGTCTAGTAATCCTGTTAAACACTTCCCTCTCTTAAGCAAATTGTCCCAATGTAATATCCAACTATACCTTAAAACACCTTGAAGGTCATTCCAAACATTTTTCAATTATTTAGTAAAGAAGTTCTTCCTGAAACCCCTTTGAAATTTCCCAGGGTGAGGGATCGATCATTTTTGACTGAAATGAGGAGAAATCTCTTTCACTCAAAGAGCAGTGAAACTTTGGAGCTTTATTGACACAAAGGGATGTAAATGCTCTATTTTCATGCATACTTAAGATTTATGTGGAAGTTTAATGGTTGGTCAGAAAATCAAGAAAAATAAGGAGCCAGTGAGAAAATAAAATCAAAGCCCAAGACCAACCCTCCTTGTATAGCTTAGCAAAAGTTCAATGAGTCATATGGTCTACTCATTTCCTTATTTCTTTGGTTCTTACATTTTCTTATCACTAGAGCCCTAGAATCAAAGAATCACAGAATTAATGGTGCACAGAAGGAAGCCAATCAGTCAGCTGAGCCCACGCAGGCTCACTCCAAGAACCATTTTGCAAGGCCCATCCTCCCACCCATTTCAAAAGGGACAAAGACCAGTATAGCATAGGAACAAGCCCTTTGACCCACCAAGCCTATCCTGACACATGACTCCTTTCTAAACAAAACAAACCCTTTGCCTCTACATGGTCTATATCCTTATATTCCCTAGCTATCTGTGTATTTGTCAAAATGCCTCTTAAAAGTCACTATTGTGTCTATTTCTAACACCTTCTCTGGCAGTGTATTCCAGGCACTTATTACCCTCTGTGTAAAAAAACTTGCTTCTCACATCTCCTTTAAACACTTCTCCTTTTACCTTAGACCTTTCCACTAGTAATTGACTATCCATTCTATCCAGGCCACTCTTAATTTTGTAAATTTAGGTCACCCCTCATCCTTCAACCTTCAAGTGAAAACAAACTAAGTTTGTGTAATCGCTCCTCCTACCCGCCAACATCCTGGTTAAAGGAGATAACAAGGTGTGGAGCTGGATGAACACAGCAGGCCAAGCAGCATCATAGTAGCAGGAAAGCTTGATGTTTCGGGCCTAGACCCTGGATCCTTCTGTATGTTAATGTTTCTAAGGGCTCTGCTATTTACTGTATGTTTCCTTATTGTATATTTTATTTTTGTTAAAGTGATTGATCAATTTCATTTGAAAGTCACAATTAAATCTGTATCCACCACCCTTTCAAGCTGGACATTCCAAGTGATAAATACAGAACGCTCCATTTTAATCATATTTCCTTGGTCCTAATTTCTTTTACGTGAGCTAACATCATTAAGCTTTTTAAGGATGCATGCATTAAGACATTGTATAAGGAGTTTACCGACGAATGTATTATTTCTGAAGGCTTTGTTTCCTGGCAGATGTGACCTGCATAGGGTTTTTAATTAACTCATGGGATGTGGGTGTCACTGGCTGGGCCACCATTTAATACAAATCCCTAGTTGGCCTTAGTTGGTGGTGAGCTACCTTCTTGAAAAGCTGCAGTCCTTGCACAGTAGGTGAACTCAGAATGCTGTTAGGGAGGGAGTTCCATGTTTTTGACTCAGCAACACTAAGGGAACGGCCATATTTTATGCCAGGATGTTATGTGGCCTGAAGGGGAACTTGGAAGTGGTGGTGGTCCCATGTATCTGCTGCCCTTGCCCTTCTAGATGGAAGTGATTGTGGGTATGGAAGGTTTTGGGGACTAAGGAGGCTTGGTGAATTTCTGCGGTACATCTTGGGAATAGTACACACTGCTGCTGATCATCACTGGTGGAGAGAGTGGCTGTTTGAGGGTGTGCAGCCAATCAAATGGTCTGCTTTGGCCTGGATGGTGTCAAGCTTTTTGAGAGGTTTTGGAGCTGGACTCATCCAGGCAAGTGGGGAATAGTATGCCACACTCCCGATTTGTGTCTTGTAAATGGTGGACAGGCTTTGGGGAGTCAGGAGGTGAATTATTCATTTCAGGATTCCTAGCCTTCACTCTCTTGTAGCCACAGTGTTGATATGGTTAGTCCAGTTCAGTTTCAAATCAACAATAACCCCTAAGATGTCAATAGCGGGGGTTCAATGATGGTAATGCCATTGAATGTCCAGGGCCAATGGTTAAGGTTCTGTTGTTGGAGATAGTCATTGCATGGCGTTTATGCAACATCATTTTACTTGCCACTTGTCAGCCCAAGCCTGGATATTTACAGATCTTGCTGCATTAAGACATGAACTGCTTCAGTATCTGATGAGTCATGAACGGCACTGAACATTGTGCAATCATCAGCAAACATCCTCGCTTCTGAACTTAAGCTGGAGCGAGGGTCATTGTTGAAGCAGCTGGAGGTGGTTGGGCTGACAACATTACCCAGAGGAACTCCTGCAGCAATGTCCTGGAGCCAAGTTGACTGACCTTCAAAAACTGCAATCATCTTCTTTTGTGCCAGGTACAACTCCAACCAATGGAGAGTATTCCCCAATTCCTACTGATTACAGTTTTGCTAGGGTTCCTCGGTGCCACATTCAGTCAACTGCGGCCTTGATGTCTACCAGTCGTTCTCACTTCAGGACGTTAGCTCTTTTGTCCATGTTGGAACCAAAGCTGTAATGAAGTCAGGAGTTGAAAGGCTCTGGCAGAACTCAAAATGGGTGTCAGTGAGTAGGCGATTATGAAATACATGCCGCCTGATAGCATAGCTCATGGCCCCTTGCATCACTTTACTGACAAATGACAGTTGACTGATGAGATGGTAATTCAATTGGTCAGGTTGGATTTGTCCTACTTTTTGTGTACAGGATAAATCTGGGCAATTTTCCACATTGCAAGGTAGATTCCAGTATTGTAGGTGTATTGACACTGCTTGGCTAGGGGCACAGCAAGTTGTGGAGTATGTGTCTTCAGTATTATTGCTGTAAATTGTCAAGCCAGTAGCCTTTGCAGTGTCCAATGCCAGCAGCTGTTTCTTGATATCATGCCATGTGAATCAAATTGGCTGATGATTAGCATCTTTCATGCTGGTGACCTCTTTATTTATTAGATTGTATTGTCACGTGTACTCGAGTACAGGAATACAGTGATACAGTGAAAAGTGTACAAGTCGCCATTTTCAGGCGCCATCTTACAGTACAAAAAAAAGGATTAAAAACAGAAGCAGAAATAAAAGAAACGGCTGAAAGAAAAGGAAATGACCAGATCACTTTTCTCCCTCGGCCATGAGTCCTCGTCACCAGAACAACAAATCCACAAAGTCCACCCTTTAGTCTGTGAATGCTCAGATGCCCTGAGTACTCACACTCTGCTGCAGCCAGAACACTACCACCTCCACCGTCAGGTATCCAGACCCAGCCCTTTCCTGGAGCCGTGCTGCTGTCGCTGGAACTGTGTCACCATTCTTCAGCGCCAGCACCACCGTGAGTCTGCGCTGGGCTAATCTCGGCAATGCAGCCGCCACAGAAGCTGCTGATGTTCCAAACTGATCTCAAACCTGATGCTGGGCCCACCATACCGAAACAGCCAATGTCTCATTGTGACTTACATTGCTGCAGCTGCCACCTCAGGGAAGGAACCCCGCATCCCAAAAACAGTCCAGCTCGTCTCCACCTCCCTAACCTGTCCTTCCTCCCACCTATACCCTCCTCCCACCTCAAGCCCCACCCCCATCTCCTACCTACTAATCTCATCCCGCCCCCTTGACCTGTTCATCCTCTTTGGACTGACCTATCTCCTCCCTACCTGCCCACCCACACTCACCATCACTGGCTCCATTCCCACCTCTTTGACCTGTCTGTCTCCTCTCCACCTATCTTCTCCTCTATCCATCTTCTTTCCACCTCCCCCCTCTCCCTATTTATTTCAGAACCCCCTTCCCCTCCCCCATTTCTGATGAAGGGTCTAGGCCAGAAACGTCAGCCTTCCTGCTCCTCTGATGCTGCTGGGCCTGCTGTGTTCATCCAGCTCTACACCTTGTTGTCTCAGATTCTCCAGCATCTGCAGTTCCTACAATCTCTGAAACAATTTTAACCTCTTGGAGAGGCGTTGGCTTTTGGCCAAAACTTAACTAATTGTTTCTATATGGGATTAGGTGATGAACATAATATTATGCTTCCAGGTCTTGTTTCCAATCAAAGTCATGTAACTATGAGAACCAGGGTTTTAGCAGCTGTCTTCGCTCACATTATTGCAAGGAGTGGGATTGAGAACTTAGCTCTTCAGATTGCTGGGATCTCCTTGGTCAGATAAGATATCAGTTCTTCGACCTTTTGGCCTATACATCATGATGTTCTTTTATGCACCAAAACCTTCAAAACTAATCAAACATAATCAGAAATAGTCTGGATCTTCATTTTAACTTATTCTCTCATGTGATGTAGGCTTCGCCTATGAGGCCAGCATTTGTGGTTCATCCCTAAATTTCCTTGAACTAAGTAGCTTACAAGGACGTTTCAGATTCAATGACATTGTTGTGGGACTGGTGTCACATGTAGGCCAGATAAGGTAAGAACAGCAAATTTCCTTCCCCAATATACATTAAAGAGCCAGATGAACAAGAATTAATGATGGTTTCATGGTCATTACTGCTCAGAGGAGCTTTCAGCTCTAGATTTGTTACTGTGCTGGGATTTGAGCACATGCCCCTAGTACATTAGTCTGCCCAGTACCAATGACATTACCACTGCACCATTGTCCCTCTTCAACATGTAATCTGCCTCAAAGCATTGTGCACCAGATTCCACATAGAATCATGCACAGAATGAGAATTTTTGGCCCATTGTGCTAGTTCTTTCCCAAAGCACAGAAGATATTTCCTTTTCAAGGTCTTATCCAGCTCCCATTTGAAAGATCCTACTGAATCTGCTTCCACTGTTCTTTCAGGTAGCATGTTTGAGATCACAACAATTCAACTGCGTAGAAAGCAAAGTTAGTCTTTTATTTCCACGACTGAAAAGACTAATGTCTTTCTGTAGATGGAGCCTGAACTTCTGAATCAACTATGTCCTGTAAAAATGTGCAGCACTGCCAGTGTTAAACATTTAATGTTTATTCATCACTTGGGAGTCCTGAGCACATTAAATGTCATTCATTAACATGGCAGTCACTTTCTCCACAGGCAAACACTCTCTCACAGAAAAATGCTTCACACCAATTCTGCAACTGTATGTAATGTTAACAAAGCCTTGCCCTATGGTAAATGCCTAACTGACACAAGAGCAAAGCCATATGAACTTAATTTCTTCTCAAAGTGCCAGTTTGGAATGCGTGTCCTAAAGTCTGAAGAAGCCCAGGAAAATTGCCAAAGAAACAGGTCTTTATTATTAGCCCCACAACCAACAGATCAAATCTAAGCTCTGTAGCCCTGCTGCATTCCAATCATGGATGCTGACGGACAATTACCTAACTGGAAAAGGAGGATCCAGTAACATCCCCACCCTCAATGATGGAAGAGCCCAGCACATCAGTGCAAAAGATAAGGCTGATGCATTCACAGCAATCTTTAGCCAGTAGTGCCAAGTGATGATTCATCTCGGTCTCTTCTTCTGGTCCCCAGCATCACAATTGCTGGTCTTCAGGCAATTCAATTTACTCCCCACGATATCAAAAATGGTTGGAGGCACTAGATACTGCAAGACTATGGGCACTGACAACATTCCAGCAATAATACTAAAGACTTGGGCTCCAGGACTTGCTGCTCCCCTAGCCAAGCTGTTCCAGTACAGATACAACACTGGCATCTACTCAACTATGTAGAAAATTGCCCAGGTATGTCCTGTACACAAAAAGCGGGACAAATCAATCCCAGCTAATTACCACGCTATCTGTTTGTCCTCGATCATCAGTAAAATGATAGAAGGTGTCATTAACAAAGCTCTGAAGCAGTATGTGCTCAACAATAACCCTCTCAGCGATGCCCAGTTTCGGTGCCACCAAGGTGACTCAGCCTTAACCTCATTACAGCCTGGGTTCAAACATGGACAAAAGAGCTGAGGTCCAGAGGTGAGGTAAGAGCGACATCAAGGCTGCTTTCGGTCGAGTGTGGTATCAAGGAGGTCTAGCAAAATTGAAATCAATGGGAATCAGGGGTCAGGCTCCCCACTATTTGGAATCATACCTGGAATGTAGGAAGTTGGTTGTGGTTGTTGGAAGTCAGTTTTCTCAGGTCAAGGACACCTCTGCAGGAGTTCCTCAGGGTCGTGTCCTTGGCCCAACCACCTTCAGCTGCTTCATCAATGACCTTCCCTCTGTCCTAAGGTCAGAAATGGGAATGTTTACTGATGATTGCACAATATTCAGCACCATTTACAACTCCTCAGATACTGAATCATGTTCAAAGGTAACAAGATCTGGAATATCCAAGCTTTGGCTGATAAGTGGCTAGTAACATTCACACTACACAAATGCCAGGCAATGACCATCTCCAAAAAAAAGACAATCTAACTGCTTTGACTTCAATGATGTTACCATTACTGAATCCTCGACTACCAATATTCTGGGGGTTACAATTGACCAGGATCTCAACTGGGCTTACCATATAAATACAGTGACTATAACAGCAGGCTAGAAGCTGGGAATACTGTGAAGAATAACTCACTTTCTGACTCCCCAAAGCCTGTCCATCATCTACAAGGCACAAATCAGCAGTGAAATGGAATATTCCCCAGTTGTCTGGTTGGGTGCAGTTCCAACGAGAGGCTTGACACCAAAGCAGTCCAGTTGATTGGCACTACATCCACAAGCATCCATTCCCTTCACCACTCAGTAGCAACACTGTGTACTACTTACTGTAGAAATTCATCTTAGACAGCACTTTCCAAACCCATGACTATTTTCATCTAGAAGGACAAGTGCAGCAGATACACAGATACACCATTAACTGCAAGTTGCTTTCCAAGCCATTCACCATTTCAACTTGGAAATATATTGCTGTTCCTTCACTGTCGCTGGGTTAAAATCATGGAAGTTCCTCCCTCACAGCATCGTGGGTCTATCTACAGCACAGGAATTGCAGAGGTTCAAGAAGGCAGCTAACCACCACCTTCTCAAGGGCAACTATGGATGCGCAATAAATACTAGCCATTCAGCAATATCCACATCTCATGAGTGAATTTAAAAAAATATAGTTCTCAGTTCATGGGGTGGAGGCCCACCGATTCCTGGATCTACTGCTGAGGGGATGGTTTCAGGCGTCTTCAATGTTATGGACATCCATCAGGGCAATTCAAAATTAGATTAATCATAATCCAGTGGAATAGGTCAGGGAAACTGAGTGTGTGTATGTGCGTGTGTGTGTGTGAGGGGAAGTGTGGATAGGTGAGAACATAGCAGAGGCAAGGGAAGGTGACATTGGGATAGAGAAATAAAGCTGCTGAAGGTGAAAGAGGAGGCTGAAAAGGCAGAAGTTGGCTGCAAAGAGAGGCGAGAAGGGGAAGACTGCAACTGGGTTAAGAGGAGCTATGAAAATGGGAGACAGGGACTGGAAACAGTGGTGATAGGAACAACAGAAAGGAAGAGGGGAAGGTACAAAGGGCTTATCCAACAGCCAACACATTCACTTTCTGCAGAGCCAGGCAACAATCAGTTACCATTTTTGACCTTCATCTCATGGATGAAAGTAAAGAAAAAGGCCAAGAGGAAATTTCCACTCAAAAAAAAAAATTGCTGCTTTGGAATAGATAAGAAAATATCACCAGAATTTTATTGATTTCATTAATCTCATCATCAGTGCAAGGAAAATGTCTTGATAGAAGTCATGTATAAATAAATATCAAGCATCAAAGTGGCCAACTAACTGGAGAAACCTCTCATTGTTCTGTAGAGATCACTATAGGCCAAACTGAAAGAAGCAGTGTCTTTACAACAAGGTTAAGAAGACTGAGAATGAGAAGGGCTGGAAAGAATTCAAAACACATAGAAGAAAGTGAGGAATGCTCTCAACAAAGCTAGAAAGGATTATGTTGCTGAGTATCTTACAAACTCCATTAAAAGAGAATCCAAAGAGCTTCTGGCCAAACGCTAATGATATCAGAAGGGAAGGAGTGATTGATCGATTTTATGTTCACATGTATCAAAATACAGTGAAAAGTTTTGTTTATGAGCGGTACGGGCAGATCACAGCAAGCAAAGGATGTACAGATCAAGAAGACTTAGAGGCATATAGGTTACATTACAGGTTACATTATTTGAGGCTAGAGTCCATTCAATAGTCTGATAATGGCCAGAAAGAAGCTGTTCCTTAACCCGCATGTGCACATGTTCAGGCTTTTGTATCTTTTGCCTGATGGAAAAGGTTGTAGGAGGTTATTACCAGGGTGTGATGGGTCTTTGATGATATTGGCAGCCTTTCCATGGCAGCGAGCCATATAAATGGAGTCCATGGATGGAAGGTTGGTTTCCATGATGGTCTGAGCTGTATACACCAGCTTCTGTAGTTTCCTACGGTCCTGGGCAGACCAGTTGCCATACCAGGCTGTAATGCACCCAGACGGTATGCTTTCAATGGTGTATTTGTGGAAGTTGGTGAGGGACTTTATGGATATGCCAAATTTCCTGAGCTACGTGAGGAAGAAGAGGCATTGTTGTGTCTTCTTGACCATCATGTCTACGTGGGAAGTCCAGGACGGGTTTCAAATATTAAAGTAGACAAAAGGACTATATTGTGATCTGGAGGGAAAAGCAGAAGTACTAAATGACCAATTTCCTAGTGTGTCTAGCAGCACAGATTGAGATGCTGCAAAACTTGGGAGGGTGCAGAAAAGATTTACAAGAATGTTGCTGGGGTTAGAGGGCTTGAGCTATGGGGAGAGGCTGAATAGGCTGGGGCTATTTTTCCTGGAGCATTGGAGGCAGAGGGGTGGCCTTATAGAGGTTTATAAATTCATAAGGGGCATGGATAGGGTGAATAGCCAACATCTTTTACCTAAGTGAGTGGAGTACAAAACTAGAGGGTATAGCTTTAAGGTCAGAGGGAAAGATTTAAAAGGCATCTAAGGGGCAACTTTTTTTCACACAGAGAGTGGTGCAAGTATCGAATGAGCTGCCAGGTGAAGTGGTGGAGGATGGTACAATTACAACATGTAAATGGCATCTGGATAGTTACATGATTAGGAAGGGTTTAGAGGGATATAGGACAAATGCTGGCAAATGGGACCAGTTGAAGCACGGAGTCTGTTTCCATGCTGTGCAACTCCATGACTCGATGACGTACCCAGTTTAGATAATGAACTGACCAGGCATCTTAAACGTAATTTTTAGTGAAAAAGATATTTGAAATTATTGCAAGGGATAAATCTAAAGAAAACTTTGGTTTCAGATGAAATCCTTCTGTGGATTTCATGGGGTGGCATGGTGGCTCAGTGGTTAGCACTGCAGCCTCACAGCACCAGGGACCCAGGCTTGATTCCAGTCTCAGGTGACTGTCTGTGTGGAGTTTGCACATTCTCCCTGTGTCTGCGTGGGTTTCCTCCCACAGTCCAAAGATGTGCAGGCGAGGTGGATTGGCCATGCTAAATTGCCCATAGTGTTCAGGGGTGTGTGGGTTATAGGGGGATGGGTCTGGGTGGGATGCTTCAAGGGTCAGTGTGGACTTGTTGGGCCAAAGGGCCTGGTTCCACACTGTAGGGATTCTAATTCTAAAAACTTCAAAATTAGCAGCTGATAAACATGCTCTAATATTGACCAATCTCATTCAAGATTCAATCACAATTAGCTACTTACAGGAACAGAGAAGACAGGCTAGTGTATGTGGTATACTCAAAAATGGAAGGTAAAAGTCAGGCAAAAACTGCAGACTAATATTTCTTGCTGGAGTCATTTGCACACTGGTTCAACATGTCCTTCATTCTCATATCAGAAAGCAATTTGAGACTGATAGATAGTATAGTTCCAGGTGCAGAAAATATTCAAGAAAGCTAACAGAATGCTGCTTTTACACCGAGAGGACAGTGGTATAATGATGCAGAAGTTATGCTGCAGTTATGCAAAACCCTGGGTAGACCCCACTTGGAGAACTGCGAGCAGATGTGGGCACCATACCTTTGGAAGCATATATTGGCCTTGCAGGGAGATCAATGTTCGTTTATAAGAATGCTAACTGGACTATGAGGAGAGTTTTTTTTGTACAATTTAGAAGTGTTAATCTAATCAAAATCTTCAAAATATTGACAGGAAAAGTCAGGGTAGATAAGGATAAACTGTTTCCACTGATTGGGATTCAAGAACTAGGGAACATAGTCTAAAAATTAGGGTCAGATTATTCAGGAGAGATGTTAGGAAGTGCTTCTGTACACAAGGGTGTATATGGCAGTTGATACTAGATAAGTTGCTAATTTGAAATCTGCAATAATTTTTTGTTAAGCAGATGTACTAAGGGATATGGGCCAAATGTACTTATATGGAGTTAGATCAGATTATTGAGTTGGATGGTCAGCCTTGATCTTTTTCACTGGTGGACCAGGCTCATGGGGCTGAATGGTCTATTTTTGTTCCTATGTAAATATCTACTGACACATAACTTTTGCAGCCTGCCAGTGACCTAGCTTGAAGGTTCACTGACATCTTTGAGGATAAGAGTATTTTATTGGAATTTGAACCTGGCAGGTGTGAAACACAGAACTGCATACTTTTCTGATGAAGGGTCTAGGCCCGAAACGTCAAGCTTTCCTGCTCCTATGATGCTGCTTGGCCTGCTGTGTTCATCCAGCTCCACACCTTGTTATCTCAGATTCTCCAGCATCTGCAGTACCTATTATCTCTGATTGCATACTTCTTTTGGTGTTTCAGTGCAAATAAAGATCACATAGTCATGCAGATGGTATCACATGCATCAGAGGGAACTGATGTAGATTGTTATGATGAGGCAATGTCCTCTGCAGAAAGTGCACAGCCCATGGGATTTAAAAATAAATGTTAACCCTCTAAATAAAGTGCTTTATAGAACATAGAAAATAGGAGCAAGACAAGGCCATTCAGCCCTTTAAACCTTCAATGTTGTTCATTATGATCATGGCTGATTATTCAACTCAATTATCTGTTTCTGCTTGTCCCCCATTTCCTTTGATCCCTTTATCCCTAAGTGCTATATCCAACTCCTTCTTGAAATCGAATAACGTTTTGGCATTGACTGCTTTCTGCAGTTGTGAATTCCTCAAGGTCGTTGCTGTCTGGGTGAAGAAATTTCTCCTCATCTCAGTCTTAAATGGTTTACCCTAAATGCCTAAACCATCATCCCCGGTTCTGTATTTTAATAATCTTGGTTACTGTAACTGGCAGAAAGCATATCCCTAAACTGAATGACGCACTTAGATGTTGGTGTCAGGTGTGGCTCAGTTAGCGGAGTAGCCTCACCTCTTTGAGGTTCCAAGTTCACGACAGGTATTTCTTGATTAATATGTTAATTATATTCCTGAAAATCACTACGTTATTTATATTCCCATAGAAACTCATGTCGGTGTTCAGGTTACATTCTTTGAATGTCAAAGAAGTACAGACTACAAGCACAAAGTTAATATAAAACACCAAATTGGATATAGAAATACTGCAGACATCTTCTAATGCTTCTTGCCTCATACATAAGATTGTTGATCTGGAATTGGAAGGCTGAAGACATTGCTTTAAAAAACTTATTCAGCCTTAACTGAAACAGGCAATGACCAAAATGAGCAGCTTTGAACGAGCAGGAGCCTGCCTCGGAATGCTGAGTTTTGATGCACATTTATTCCCCTGCACTGCTGTGAGTCAGGTGAGAACTCCATTATCTTGAGTCAGGCAGATGTTATTGGAATCATAGGTAACAATAAAGAGAGTAAGTGTGGAATCCCTGTTGTCCTGACCAAAATCAATCAACATCACAAAGAACAGTCTTTGTTATCACGTTGCACTTTGTGAGATTTTCGCTGAACACAAGTTAGTTGCTGCATTTCCTACATCACAACAGTGAATTCAATTCAAAAAATACTCAACTGGCTGTAAAATGCTTTGAGATATCTGGCAGTTATGAAAGGAACTATATAAATGCGAGACTAAAATAAAACAAATAAACCTGCAGGTCCTGGGGATCCGAAACAAAATCAGGAAACGCTGGAGAAATTCAAACAGTTTGATGGCAGACATACAGTGAAAAACAGAGTGAACACTTTGAGTCATTGGCCCTTTCGGTTCTGATGGAGGGTCACTGCAAATGAAATGTTAACTCTGTTTTTCTCCACATATGCTGTTAGACTGGCTGAGTTTCTCCAGCATTTTCTCTCTTTGTTTCAATGTCATATGAGTGATTCCAACTGAGGCTAGAAAGCTCACTGACCAAGGAGGCTCAGGTTCAAAACCCATCGCTCTAGAGGTGTGGAATAACATCTTTGAACAGCTTAATTAGAAAATATCTAGACAATTATGTTGACATAATTAAGTGGTGGGGATAGGAAGAGGCTCACATGCAGCAAAAGTGAGTCATAGACTATTTGGATTGAATGCTTATTCTGTGAAATAGATGCCATGTACTATGTACATCTAAAAAGTCCATGAAATGAAGGCTCCGTTCACTCCCTCCCCCATTTTGAAGCACAAAATGTTCCTTAGATTTCTCATTTTTTCTGGAAAACTACTCTCAGCTGCTAACCAAGAGAAAGATTATGATTCATATCAGATTAATTTATTCCACTCGTGAATCATCACTTCAATTACAAATCAATTTAATTGTATTCAACATACACTTCAGAATAGCAGATTGATCATATTACAGCAATAGTTGGAGTGTATTCCATCAGTTAGGATTTAGCTTTGTAGTCAACTTTTTTTTGCTGTTATTCAGTCATGAGATGCGGGCATCGGGGCTAGGCCAGTATTTAACGCACATTCCTATTGTTCCTGAAGAATGTGGTAGAGATCTGCTATCTTGAGCCATTGCAGTCCTTGAGGTGTAAGTACACTCACAGTGCTGCTGTGAAGTGAGTTCCAAGGGTATAATTCAGTGACAGCAAAGGAGCAATGATATAGTTCCAAGTCACAATGGTGTGACTGGAGGGTAATTTGCAGGCGGTTGTGTTCCTATGTATTTGTTGTCCTTGTTCTTCCAGGTTTTTAAAGTTGCAATATTGGAAGGCACTGTAGTGAGTTATTGTAGTGCATTGTGTAGTTGGTACAAGTTGGCACTGCTGCCACCATACTTTGGTGAGTAGGGAGTGAATGTTGATGGATCTGGATATGATGCCAGTCAAGAGGTCTGTTTTTTGCTGGATACCATCAAGCTTCTTGAGTGTTGTTGGAGTTACAGTCATCCGGGCAAGTGAGAGTATTCCATCACACCCTTGAATTGTGTCTTGTTAATGGTGAACAGGCATTGGAGAGACAGGAGGTGAATAATTCACCCCAGGATTGCTAGCCTCTGACCTGCTATTTTAACTACAGCATTTATATAGGAGGTCCAATTCAATTTTTGGTCAATGATAACTCCCAGGATGTTGAAATTGTGGGTTTTGATGGTGGTAAAGTCAGTGAAAGTCAAGGGGTGATGGTTAAATTCTTCTTTGTGCAAGATGTTCAATGCCTGGCATTTATGTGGTGTGAATGTTACTTGCCACTTTCTTTTATAAAAGCTTGGATGCTATTCAGGCCTTGCTGCAGTTGAATATGAGCGGCTTCAGTATCTGAGGTCTCAAAACAGTATTGAACATTGTGCAAGCATCAGCTAATGGCTCTATTTCTTAACCTAAGAAGGTGAGAAGGTCATTGATGATGCAGCTGAAGATGGTTGGACCTAGAATGCTATCGTAAGGAACTCTTGTAGTAATGTCCTGGGCCTGAGATAACTGACCTCCAACAACCGTGGCCATCTTTCTTTGTGCCAAGTATGATGTCAACAGCAGAGAATTTTCATCCTGATTCCCATTAACTCCAGTTTTGCAAGGGCTCCTTGGTCAAATACAGCCTTGATGTCAAGTGTAGTCACTCTCACCTCACCTCTAAAGTTCAACTCTTTTGACCATATTTGGACCAATACTCCAAGGTGGCCAGGAGTTGAATGACCCCTGTGGAACCTAAACCAAATATCAGTGAGCAGGTATTTCCTTTGTAAGTGCAGCTTGATAGCACTGTCAACAATCCCCTCAATCACTATGCTTACAATCAAGCTGATGGGGAAGGTGATGGCCTAATGGTATTATTACTGGGCTGTTAATCCAGAGACCCAGATAATGTTCTGGGGAACCGGGTTTGAATCCCGCCATGGCAGATGGTGGAATTTGAATTCAATAAAACAGCTGGAATTAAGAGTTTCGTGATGACTGTGAATCAATGGTCAGGAAAAAACCCTGATTCACTAATGTCCTCCAGGGAAGGAAATCCACCATCCTCACCTGGTCTGGCCTACATGTGACTTGAGGCTCACAACAATGTGGTTGACTCTTAACTGCCCTATGGGCAATAAATGCTGCCCAGCCAGCCACGCCTTCATCCCATGAATGAATAAAGAATAAAAGGTAAAGGAAGAGCGGAATGACAGGCCAGTTTTTGGCTTGATTGGATTTGCCTTACATTTTGCACACAGGACATACTTGGGCATTTTTCCATATTGTCAAGTAGATGAGAATGTTGTAGCTGTACTAAAACAGCATGGCTATGACATTATTAAGTTGGGAAGGGTTCAGAAAAGATTTAGTAGGATATCGCTGGGGTTGGAGGTTTGGATTTACAAGGACAGGCTGGATAAGCTGGGATATTTTTCCATTGGACCATAGGAGATTGAGAGTTGACCTTATAGGGATTTATAAAATCATAAGGAGGATAGGTAAGCTGAATAGTAAAAGGACTTTTTCCTGGGGTGGAAGCATTCAAAAGAAGAGGGCATATTTTAAGGTGACAGGAGAAAGATTTAAAGGATCCTAAGGGACAACGTTTTCACACAGAGGGTGGTTTGTATGTCGAATGAACTACCAGAGGAAGTGGTGGATACAAGTACAGTTACAACATTAAAAAGACACTTGGATAGATACATAAATTGGTAAGGTTTAGAGGGAAATGGGTCAAACGCAGGCAAGTGGGCATAGATTAGTTTGGGAAACTTGGTCAGCACAGATAACTTGGACCGAAAAGTCTGTTTCTGTGCTGTATGACTCTATGACTATTTGACACAGCTAGATCTGGAGCATAGGTCTTTAGTACTACTGCTAATGTGATGTCACAGCCCACAGCCCACAGCCCACAGCCCACAGCCCACAGCCCACAG
>JAHRHZ010000250.1:1525827-1591652 GCA_024137785.1 Ginglymostoma cirratum
CTAGGCCTGAAACGTCAAGCTTTCCTGCTCCTATGATGCTGCTTGGCCTGCTGTGTTCATCCAGCTCTACACCTTGTTATCTAGTATTCCTTTCCAGTTGGGCTTCCTGAGTTATTACACCAGCCACTTCAGAGTGCAGTTAAGAGTCAACCCGCATTGATATAGGGTTCGAATCACATTGGAGCCCAGGTTACGTAAGAATGGCAGGTTCACTTAATGAACCAGCTTGTTTTGAAGAACGATTTGATAATGGTATCATCATAGAGTCATACAGCACAACAGATGCCCTTTGGCCCATCAAGTCTGCACTGACCTACCTATATTCATTCCACATTATAGCACTTGGTCCATATCTTTAAATGTTCTGACATTTCAAGTGCTCATCCATGCACTTTTTAAAGGTTGTAAGGTTTCCTGGCTCTACTACCCTCCCAACCAGCCTCTGGGTGAAGAGAAATCAAATCCCCTCTAACCCTCATGCTTGTCCCCTTAAAATTATATCTCCTCGTTATTGATCCTTCAACTGAGCTGCTTCCTACCCACCTGCCCATGAACCCTCATAATCGTGTACAACTCAATCAGGTCTCCCTCAATCTTCTCTGCTGTAAAGAAAACAACCTGAGCCGATCAAACCTGTCTCTTCATTGCTAAAATGCTCCAAACTGTGCAAGATACTGGTGATTCTTTTGATCAATGCCATGATTTCATCTCTATTTTTTAAACTGAATTTAAGTGATTAAATAGTAATGGGTGGGATTTAATGCAACGTTCTCTAGTTTATTAATCCTGGCCTATAAATGATCAATCCAGTGCTTTTATCATTGTGTATACAATGATAAAGCTCGGTATAAATATATAAACATCCTTCACTAAACAAACAAATTTTTGAGGGATTTCTTGTTATCATTTTAGTAACATTTTCCTGATAGAAATTACCAAGATCATGATTGGATTGACTGCAGCTCTATGCATCATTTGTCATTAGTTACAATTTGGGATACTTAATTGTAATTTAGTGGGGAGAAATTAAATCCACTGTCAGTAACAGTGAACATGTTGCCTTGGTACAGTAGCTATTTGCTGTAGCTAGCTCTAATCATATAAACAAACTGGGCCATAGCAAATCAATAGAAAGCATCACAAATGGCATAGGATGTTTGATTTTCAATGGAAAAACATAGCATTGAGCAGACCTTTGAGAAACAACATGGTAAGTGAGATGAATACCTGGAAATGCTAGACTTCATTATTTTTTGCTTTCTGAAAACTCATGTGTGGAAGATGTGCAAATTGAAAAATCTGTGAAATACATTTTTTAAATGCCATTCTATGATTCAGCTCAAAATCATACAAATCAGGTACAGTCGGTTCTGCTATAACACAATATTTGCTCCTGTGCAACATCGCATTATAGAAAATCGCATTATAGAAATAAGAGGGCCTATGGGAAAAGTGGGGTTAGGGGCAGACCACCAAAGAAATCACCCAAAATCGCTCAAAAATCACTCAAAAACCTAACACAAGGGATAGTATAATTTGAATAAATGTTTAAATCACATCTAATAACGAAATAAAAGTACATGTACCACTTTACCTTGAAAACATGTCACAATAACGTGATGGAGAGGAGGCTGTACTGTACCTCTCACAGAAAGCTCTTCACAAAAAAGCCCACAAAATGATCATGTGATGCTGGCATGGAGACTCTTTTGGCACTATTTGTCAATCATGTTACAGCCAATTCGCATTGATGAAACACGCGTTATTGCAGAACCGACTGTAGTTTCAGTTTTGAATCTTTCTAATACTTGAATTTGAAGGGGTTCTTGTAGTGTCCCTACCTCTGGGCCAGGAGACCTGGGTTCAAGTACCATCTGCTCCAGAGGTGTGTAAAAACATCTCTGAACAGGTGATTAAATAAATGTTGAATTTGTTTAGCTCAGTGAGGATGGCAATGTAGGGAACAGCTGCACCATGTAGGATCAATATGTTTTAGGGGGTCAGGAATCAGTCTCCATTCCCTTTCCAATTGTTTGAAATTTGCAGGAATTATGAAAAATGAATTTGTTCTTCACAACTTGGAACCATCTACTTACAGCCTTATTTCCACATCAATAATCAAATTCCCTTTTAAGTCTCTGCCTTCAATAGTCCTCTGTTCTATTTTAAACATTTCTTCAACTTTCTCCTTTCATTTTTCCCTGAGAGAAACTGGACATTATGCTCCTCGTTAAATAGTTCTCAACAAATGGCATCTTGCAATATTGACTCTATCAAAATCTTTCTTAATTTTGAGAAGCTGTTTGAGTTTCCTTCCTCATAAATAAATTCCCCATTTTCCTACCTTTACACTTACAACTTTAGATACCAAGGTGGTGCACTCTTCCATTTTTCATTGCTCTTATTAATAATCTTACCACTTCAGATTTCTTTCTGGTGCATTTAGAAGCAACTGGACAATTGTAAGGAAAAGAAGAAAAGGTTATACTGATTGGGTTGGATGATGACAGGTTGGAAGAATCTCATGTGGTACATAAATATCAGCATGGATCTATTGGGCCGAATGGTCTTTTTCACAGTTGCATGTTTGATGTAATCCTCCCCATTGGCTTTTCATTTCCTTAAAATATACCACTTCACATTTCTCTGCATCAAGTAGAATCTGCTGCCTCTCTGAATTCTCAACTGACCTGTATACTTGTCATGCACCTAATTTGGAACTCTTCTTAACGTGTAAAAATTGTTTTTTGTACTTTACTGCTGAGTTTTTTGTTTTTCCATTATGGAGTTCGATATAATTCCACTGGGTTGATATCCAAATATTTGATGCAAATTGAAAACAAATTAGCCTCCTTCTGTACCTTAAACTACAATCTGTGATGAAGTCTCATAATATATGCTTATTATTTGGGAACTCAGAGTCTTCATAGCCCAGATGGAGGTCATTTTGGCCATTAAGTCTGCACTGACCCTCCAAAGAGCATCCCAACTTGTCCCCATAACTCCACTTTTACCATGTCTACTCCTCCTAGCCTAGACATCCTTGGACACTACAGAACAATTTAGTTTGGCCAATACACTTAACCTGAACATCTTTGGACTGTGGGAGGAAACCAGAGCACCTGAAGGAAACCCAGAGAGACATGGGGAGAATGTGCAAACTCCACACATACAGTAACCCAAGGCTGGAATCAAACTTAGTCTCTGACACTGTGAGGCAGCAGTGCAAACCACTTTGCCACTGTGTTATCCTTGGATTCTAAAGTGTAAGCAAAATGGATTTTAACTTCCAGTTCGGTGAACATCTGATTATAAGCAAAAAGTGTCAGAAAGTAATTTTGAACACTGAGTCAACCAAAAACAGCACTTCAAGAAATCACACGTTTTAGACAAATGAACAGCAAGGAGATAATTTCTAGGGTGCTTGCTGACTTGGGTTTTATGACCCAGAGAGAGAGAGAGAAAAGATGGCCAAGAGGGAGGCTCATTCGGACTGAAGCCGGTTGAGTTTGAAAGAAGATGTCCTTTATACCAGAGGTGTTGTTATGAGAAACTCAGTGATCAGGATAAAGCAAGAAGTCTTGAGTTGTTTAGAGGAAAGCCAGAAATAAAGGGCTGTAGAGAGAGAGACAAATACATTCCACAAAGTTAATGAAGTCATAAGGTTAAGAAGTCCATATTAAGGGATGAGTGAGCTGAGCTAACACTTTCTTTACGGGTTCTAGTCACTTATGTCATATCTATCTTTTCGCTCAGACCCACACTATTCAAATTACGATTCCCTGTCTCCTGTGCTTGCTGTTACTTCATGATCCTTCAGGGTGGCACAATGGTTAGCACTGCTGCCTCACAAGTACCAGGGACCCTTGTTTGATTCCAGCCTTGGGTGACTGTCTATGTGGAGTTTGCATTTGCCTGCTCCTGTGTCTGTGTGAGTTTCTGCCATGTCTTCTGGTTTCCTCCTATAGTCCAAAGAGTTGCAGGTTACGTGAATTGACCATGCTACATTTCCCTGTGGAGTTCAGGGATATGCAGGCTTGGTGGATTAGCCATGGTAAATGTGGGGTGATGGGGATAAGGTGGGGGCTGTGTTTGGGTGGAATGTCTTTGGTGAGATGGTGCAGACCAAGGTGGGCTGAATGTCCTCTTTCTGCACTGTAGGGATTCTACGGTTTCAGGAAGAGTCATTAACTAAAGAAATTAACATCAAGTGAATGCATATGTAAATAGTTACAATCATATCAAGGAGCTTTGGTGTGGAGGCAGGGGTGATTCTTCACTGAGGTTTGAATATAGATCATAGAATCCCTACAGTGTGGAAACAGCCCCTTTGGCCCAACAAGTCCACACCAACTCTCAGAGCCCCCACCCAAACCCATCCCCCTATAACCCACCTAATCTACACATCACTGAACACTACAGGCAACTTTGCATGGCCAATCCACCTAACCTGCACATCTTTGGACTGTGGGAGGAAACCAGAGCACCCAGAGGAAACCCATGCAGACATGGGGAGAATGTGCAAACTCCACACAGACAGTCACCCAAGGGTGGAATTGAACCTGGGTCCCTGGCACTGTGCCACTGTGCCGCCCTAAGATCTGTGGTTGTTGGGGTGAAAGAGTTGAATTTTTTTAATATTTGTAACTTCACTATTTCAATTATTTCCTATAGAGTTTAATACCATTTGTGAATCTGTTTTGTGGGTAATAGTTTGATTTTTTTGTTAAAAGTACATTGGCAGCCTCTTGTGAAATGATCAGGGAGAGGTCTGCACAGTAATGGAGAATAAATTTGGGTTGGCGTTATTGTAGGACACTCACAGCTGTGGGTCTTGATGGTTTAAACTGGTGCCTTGAATACGGTGCAGGATTATCTCAATCTCCATGTGACAATATCCCAGCATGAGGTAGGCCCGAGAGGAGGAGTAGGAAAGGTCTAATGAGTGAAATGTTGGAGTGTTATGATGAGAGAAAGAAACCAGCAAAGATTTTGAACAAACTACAAGTAATGTATCCTAAAACAACATACTGAAGATTCTGGAAATTTAAAATAATGACAAAAAGTGTCAAAATAGCAGGTCTGGCAGCACTAGCAAAGAGGCAAATGGTGGGTGCAATTTAATTCAGCCCATCATAATGGAAACAAGGCAGCTGGAGAGGCCACATGTCAGTCTTCTGGCAAAGGGAAAACTTCCTGCAATTAAGGCACAAAGATGTCAATATGTGAAACCTGCCCACTCACAGCAGGATTTTCTGATGAAGGGTCTAGGCCCGAATCGTCAAGCTTTCCTGCTCTTATGATGCTGCTTGGCCTGCTGTGTTCATCCAGCTCCACACCTTGTTATCTCAGGTTCTCCAGCATCTGCAGTACCTATTATCTCTCTCACTCACAGCTGGATGTTATTTAGGCTTATTAATAAGTTAACTGAAACCAAATACTCTTGAGGCAAGACAGTGGTGAGCTTGAGGAATTGCCTACAACAGAATGTAGCTGAGGCCAAAACATCGTATGATTTCAAAAAGAAGTTGGATATAACACTTGGGGCTAAAGGGGTCAAAGGATATGCAGGAGAAGTAGAAACAAGCTACTGAATTGGATGATCAGACATGGTGAAGCAGACTGGAAGACCGGAATAGTTTAGTCCGGCTCCCGTTTTGTGTTTTTCAACAAGTGCACTGGAATTTAGTAGATTAGTAAAATTCAATGGCTTTCCTTGTGCCTCGCAAAGGCCACCCAGCAAACCATGCAGTGTTTTCCAGCAGCATTACCTAGAATTGGGAGGCCAGTGTGGGGGGTCCCTCCCATAAGGCAATCAGTAACTGATCATCAGATTTAACATTCAGAAGAGGAAGGGATGTCATCAACATTAAATCCAGTCTAGACTTAACCTTTCCAGTCGTGACCTTTCAGTAGAACTGGGCAAAGTTGAAAGTGTTAAAATTATATTAACATTTCAATGCTCTGCTTTTCATTCTCTGGTAATCCACTCTCAGGGAATTTACTGCAGGCAGTACTTCAGTTCAAAGTGGGATAAGATGGGGCTTGTAGCTGTCAGAAAGGCACGTCAACTCCTTATACCCACATCCCTTTGGCAATAACCTTTGTCGAAATGAAGAGCAATAAAGCATATCCCACGTAGAAAAACAAACTCATGGTTTATTAATGGATATCCACATTCCTTTCCAAACCATTTGATACACTGTCCTTAATCTCTGACAATCTTGCTGCTTTTATTACTTCAGTGAAATATTCTCTTTGGAGTAGCTCTGCAAACGGATTTAACAGCAATTATCAAGATTTGGATTTTATTTCTATCCTCTACAAAATCAGCAATTGCTTTTGTCTGGAATGAAGCCAAGGTCACACAAATCATTTTTGAAAGGCACACCCCAAAGTGAGCACGTTGAGTACAATACTCAGTGTTATTGTCAACGTTTTATAGGATTTTTTATAGCTCTCCATATTTTAGAATAAAGTGCATGAAAGCATTTATGAAACACTGTTAATTAGTTCAAAGCTAAGAAGCTTTTCAATGTGACTGGTGTCTCACCTTCAGCTACATCCATCAATTTGTAATTCCTGTAGACAGCCTGCAGCCTAGCAACAGGGATATCAATGCAGAACTGCTTCATTCTAGGTTGGTACAAGCTCAGCTTTTAAAGAGGTTATAATTAATTCCCTTAAAAGACAGGAAATGTTCCCAAATACACTAAGCAAATATTCTTCTTCAGTTTATCTTTATCTTGAGCTTTTATTTGAAGTCTGCAGAGCCTGGATGCTGCTGTTCAGCTGCTACCTGGGGCCACCTGAGACTCAGACCCAGAGTGAGCTGTGATATTATGCTGATTTCAGTAGGCACTTAGCCACACAGCCGAAAAAACAACTAGGTCTCGCTTCAGGGAAAGACATGGCATACTGCAGCAGACTTCAACTTTCTGGCTCGGTTCCAGGATACAGAATGCACCAAAGAGAAAAGGCTGTTCCCTCACTTCTCATTCTTTTTTTTCCAAATGAAGAAACAAAAGACATTACCTTTCTGAATTCGTCACAGGGGAACAGCATTGCAGACGCTAGCTTAATAACACAGAAAATGAACTAAAAAGTAATTTAGGTCAGCGAGGTATATTTTTGTATGTACAGGCAAAATAATTTAATTATATTTTCAAATATATTGAAAAGTTCAAAATGCTGCCCAATTATTGACCTGTCATTATCCATATTTCTCTCTCCAAAGCTGCTCTCACAATGTCACTGCTGCACAGGCTGAATGTTACATTTTCAAGCTACATCATAAGCCTTGATTTGTCTCAATTGTGCCTTGCTGAATGAGTGAAGGAATGTTTCTCACTGGGGTGAGAACATGAACTCCATAATAACTTCATGAGACCTCTAGTGCAAAGAAAGAATAACTACATTTGCATAGCACCCTTCATGTCCACAGGATGTCCAAAAGCACTGTACAGCCAATGTGATACAGCCTTTTGGAAGTGTAGTCATGGTTGAATGTAAGACATGGCAGCCAATTTGCTCACAATAAGCTCTCACTTACAACAAAGAATAAACAGCTAGACTATCAGCTTTTTCAATGGGTAAATGTTGATTAGAGGCCTTGGAAACTGGGGGAAAACTCCAATGCTTTTGTGAATATTGCTTCAGTTCTGCACAGACAATTCAGCCAATGTCATAAGCTGAAGTCTCTGCAATGCTTCTAAAGTAAGATCAGATTAAATAAGCGCAGGAATAAGGCATCTAGTTCTTTGAATTTGCCTCACCATTTAATAAGATTCTGGCTGAACTTTGACGTCTTCCCTGCACGATCGCCATCCTTATTAGTTCCTTAAAGTCCAACAATCTCTTGATCTCAGCCTTGAATATCCTCAGTGACTAGCATCCCTGACCTTTGGAGCTAGAGAATTTCAAAGTGTCACTACTCTCTGAGTGGCAAAATATTCCCTTATCTCCTTCCTAAGTTGCTGACCCCCACATAATTCTAGACAAGACTAATAGACTCACAGCCTCTATATCAATAAACTTCACAGAAGTTTCATTCTTCTCAATCACTCTTTATATCAGTGGACCATGCATAGACAATTAAGCTCATGCCTCCTTCCGCATCTAGAATCAGTGGGGCAAAGATGCACATTAAACATTGGAATATTTTGCATGTTGAATAGATAACACACAACATAGCATTCCGAATTTACGGCCATACATAATGTGATTTGTCACTTAAAAGCCAATCAAAACAGCTTTCCATATGTATTATGCTAAGACAATTTGCCTATGGTTTTTCATATTAATGATTTATTGTTATTTTATTATTTTTATATATTTAAGCTTGTCACGTTCTATACAGGTATCAAGACATCATAATTCTACAAAAACTGAAAGAACTGCAGATGCTGTATATCAGAAACAAAACAGAAATTGCTGGAAAAGCTCAGCAGTTCTGGCAACATTTGTGGAGAGAAATCAGAGTTAATGTTTTAGGTCAAGTGATCCTTCCTAAGACCCTTCTGAGGAAGGTTAACTCTGATTTCTCTCCACAGATGCTGCCAGACCTGCTGAGCATTTCCAGCATTGTCTGTTTTTGTTACCATTAATCTATCCCTGACAAATGTCTGAAGCGGATTGTTTGCAATCTTGGCGTCATATTTGACCTGGAAACAAGCTTCTGACCAATATTTGTGCCATTAACAAGAGCATCTATCCCAAACTCAGCAACACAACCCAACCTTGACTCAAACTCATCTGATTCTTTTTTAAGCCGTTGTTAATTCCAAACTTGCTATTCTAATGCTCTCTGGGCCAGGATTGCATTTTTTAGCCCCCCAGTCAACTTGAAATCATCCAAAAAACCTGTATTGTAACACGTACCAAGATGGTGCCTGCTGCTTACTTAATGTGCAGAATTATCTAGGCCTACCCAGAGCTTCTCGAAGGAGGTAAAGTAGTCACCAGGATTAATGATTGATGGAAAACAGGAAGTAGGAATAAATGGGTCTTTCTGAAGTTGGCAGACTCTGATCAGTGGTGTGCCATAAGGATTGGTACTTGGGCTGCAGCTGTTCACATGATCTACCAATGATTTAGTGGTGCGGCCAACTGGGAATGTGTGTTGAAAAGATGATGTAAAATGGCTTTAGGAGGAATTGGACAGGCTTAGATTATGGGCAAGAAATGGGTGTCCCCTGATTCTGAGATTATGTCCTCAGGCTCTGGACTCTCCCACAAGGGGAAACAACCTATCCATATATACGCTGTCAAATCCCATAACAATCTTAGTGTTGCAATAAGAACACCTCTCATTCTTCTATATTCCAATGAGTACAGGCCTAACCTACTCACCTTCTCCTCATAAGACAGTCCTTCCACACTTGGTACAGCCTAGTGAACCATCCCTGGACAGCCTCCAAAGCCAGGATACCATTCCTTAGAAAAGTGGCTGAAAACAATTCACAGTATTCCAACTATAGTCTAACCAAAGCCTTATATATTTTTTGCCAAACCTCACTACTTTTATACTCTAATCCCTTTGAAATAAACGGCAACATTATATTTGCCTTCCCTATTACCCACTAATTGTAGATTTGATTGATACATGAGCACTCCCCAATCCCCCTGTTCTGAAGTCTTTCTCCATTTAAAAATCTTTCAGCTTCTCTATTCTTCCTGTCAAAGTGCATAACCAGACATGTTGCCACATCATATTCCATCTGCCAAGTTTTTAACCATTGGCTTAATCCATCGATAGCCTTCTGCAGACTCCTCACTCTCATCACTTGCCTTTCCACCAATCTTTGTGTCTTCTGCAAATTAGTTTATATAACATTCAATTTACTCATCCAAGTCATTGATACGTATTGTAAATAAATGATTTGGGATCTACAGTTGATGAGGTTGACAGCAAAACAATACCCTTCAATGAGCATCTCACTGCAGTCTAGCAAAATCTCAGCCTGATGTCTGAAACTGCTGTAAAATGCTGCTAGCTGCTCCCAATATCATGATTGAGTGAGAGCTGAAGCAAGGCCAATGTTATCAGATTGCTTAACAGTCCACATCACTCTGACACTTATGAGATTCCATCACAAAAATCCTGTCGTTTTAAGTAAATGAGATCTTTTAAATCATCGAGTTTGACCCTACCTAATCTCTTTCATTTCCTGTCCCAATATGAAATTCTGCTGCAAAATTCAGTGTTTATCATTCTCATTTCACGTGTTTCCTTTCTCCAACTATAATTTGTAAGCATCATGGTCTAATATGGATCTGACAACAATGAGTTGTGTTCCATGCAGATTGTGCGCATCCATACAGCACAGGAAAATAGGAAATGACAGCTATGAGTGGCTTATCCGCTTAAAGGCTCTGTTCATTAAAAATACAGCATTGCAGAGAATGAAAAGGCAGGAGGACAGGGGAGCAGGGAAGGAAATCTGACAGAAATAAAAGAGGCGGGTTAATGATAGGGTCACATTATATTTTATGACTAACATAAATTGGTTCTGGGAGTAGAGATGAGAAGATTAATCAGAAAAGAAATTGCAGTAGCTGCAGTTCTGCTATGAGTTTGATTTATTCTGGACACTGCACACTGCCCTTTTCAATATAATTTTCAATGTCAGTTATCCAGCAGGGTGAACAGAGTGTCTTTTCAAGAGAAAAGAACACCAGTCTGTTTAGTTAATTTTGATAGAAATCATTTCATTAAATATTACATGATTGTTCTGAAGTGTCCAATGCACACTATAATTTCTGATGTACTGATGTGTACAATGAAGCATAGCATAGTGATGTACACCACCTACATAGGGGTAACCTTTGTCTCTGTTTCACTCCATTGGGATCCAATGAAGCGACTACTTTGTAAGTAAACATCTCAGCTCAGTGACTTGGAATTGAAAAATCATCCAGAGGCACGTGTATAAGAGAAAGCACAGCCTCTTGTGGGAGGTAGCCAGGGATAGAAGGCATTTATAAAAGCCTGAACATGAAACAGCACCAACAGCAAGCAGTCAAATTAGGAGGGAGTGGAGATGAGAGAAAGGAGGAGTAAGAGTAATTTATTTACATGTTGATTTCTATATTAAGTGTAAAGAATTTGAATGCTGTCATTCCTACTGTGATGCATACTTACAGAATAAATATGTGAATAATACAAAGAACTGTGATTGCTTGAAATTTGAAACAAAAACAGAAAGTGATGGAGAAAGAAGGAGTCACTGGACTTGAAATGTTGATTCTGTTTTTCTCACTACAGTTGCTGCTAGATCTGCTGAGTTTCTCCAACACATTATGCTTTTGCTTTTGAAAGAATATGAAACATATTCAGGATGTTCAATGAGATGGTGAGACCAGAGGATCCAGGTTACATTCCGAGGCTGAACTGAGTCAACTGAAGCTAATTAAAGTGTTGATTAGAAGCATTAGGTTTGGCATGTATGCTGTCAACATCTAGATCTGCCTTAGCACCACTAGTCTCAGCTCCTACACTTTTGCTAAATTATCACACCGTATAAAGGATGATCAGAATTCCCTTCAATCACAAAACAAGAAAACTGGAGCCAATAATTGCCAATCTGTCACCTCCCCATCTTGCCACAATCCATTCACTAGCTACCATCTCTATCTGCCTCCATGACAACTATCTGAGATAAATGCAGATATTTTTGCCATTATGGTGTCATATTTGACCTGAGGTGGTAACATCTATCATCAATGATCTTCGGCTACTTTATCAATGATCTTCCCTCCATCATCAGGTCAGAGATGTAAATGTTTGCTGATGCTTGCTCAATGTTCAGCATCATTCACAACTCCTCAGATACTGAAGCAGTCCATGCCGAAATGCAGCAAGATATGGCTTAGAGTGATAACTGGAAGTTCACATTTCTGTCACACACTGCTAGGCAATAACTTGCTCCAACAAAAGAACAGAACCATCACCCCTTGATGCTCAATGGCATTTTCATTGCCTAATCCTCTACTGTCAGCATTTAGAAGTTACCATTGACCAGAAACTGAACTGGGTTAGCCATATAAATACAATGGCTTCTGAAACAGATCAGAGGCTAGGAATTTTGCAGTGAGTAACTCATGCCCAGTTTCTTCAATGCCTGCCCATCATCTACAGGGCATAAGTCAGGGATGTGATGAAAAACCACTTGCCTGAATTGGTGCAGCTCTAAAAACATGCAATAATCTTGATACAATCCAGCATTCTGCTTGTATGGTAGCCAACCTACCACCTTCAATGATCACTCCCTTCATCACTGATGCACAGTGAAAGCTGTTTACTATCTTCAAGGTGCACCGCAGTAACTCACCAAAACCCCTTTAACAGTATTATATAAATCCAGACTTCCACCACCTATAAGGCCTGCAATAGGGTTAAGGAAATAGATGCTGGGAACTCACTACCTGCAAGTTCCCTTTCAAACTACACACTATCCTGACTTGGAAGTACCTTGCCATCTCATCACTGTTGCTGAATTAAAATCCCAGAACTCCTTTCTTAAAAGACTTATTGTCTCTACAGCACAAGCATTGCAGCAGTTCAATAAAGCAGTTCACCACCTTCCTTAAGGCAATCAGGGATGGGCAATAAAAGCTAGTCCAGCCAGCAAATCCCACATCCCATAAATTCATTCGAAACAAAGATTTCTACAGATTCCAACCTCATATTTGCACAATCATTATGAGTTACTCTTTTCACCTCCATAACATTGCCTACCTTTGCCCCATCCACTAATCTGCTCATTCATGCCTCTGTTACTTCTAAACCTAAATATGCCTATTATATATGCGTCTGGTAGAATGTCATTAGCACCAACCACGGTGGTGTTGTCACAGAGAGACATAAAATTGTCTGAGACAGTCAGTGGTGAGATATGGAAGGTCTTTAGCATGAACAGCAGCAGTGATGGAAGACTCATGTAACCTGTACATAGTTTACAGTAATTCAATCGGGTTATTATTGTTTACTTTACCTAGTTCTTGAAATCCCTACCAGTTAGACTAAAGAGCTGGATTGCCCCATTCCACAACAAGCCACAAAATGCTACCCCAGACAGTGGTAGCATCGTGTTTTTAACTAAACCAGCATACAGAAAACATGTTGAACATTTAACGCCAGAAGTAAAAATCATTGTAGAACGAAAGAAAAGGTCAGAGCTATAGAAGAAGGACCATGAGGCCTCTAAGGCTGCACTTCATGAGGCGATTCTCTGCAGAGATTCCCGTGTCCAGTTTCAAGCCTGTTGTCAATTGATGATCAAGGGTTGGGTTTAGAAAATCCTAGGAGCAGGGTGAAATCCTCAAACAATGGTACAGTAAAATCAGGCTGAGAAGGTTTTAAATATGCTTGCACATCAGAGTGAGCATCACCACTGCTATATGCAGGAACCAAGAGGCAGAATTAGAGTGTTACAACCCTGATGGGAAGAGTGCACTGGAAATTAAGCCACATTATCCCACAACCATAAGAAGTGAGTACATTACTTATGTCTAAATGGGAAATTTGTTTATCTTTCTTGTTGACAGTACAGACAAAAAAAAAACTTTCAGCAGGCTACTTTAATAAGCTCATAAATAATTTTTATTATGCACTGTCTATGTGGAATTTGCACTTTCTCTCTGGATCTGTGTCGGTTTCCTCCAAGTGTTCTGGTTTCCTCCCACAGCCCAAAGATGTGCAGGCTAGGTGGATTAGCTGTGGTAACTGTGGAGTCATGAGGATATGGTAGGGGGCTGGGTCTGGGTGGAAAGTTCTTCAGAGGGTCAGTGTGAACTTGATGGGCTAAATGACCTCCTGCAGCACTGCAGGGATTCTATGATTCTGCTAAGAGTAAACTTATTCTTTAAACAAATGGAAAATTGTTTATTAACTATGACGCCATATAGGCTATAACCCTCTTATTCCTTATGCACACATATTCATACACTGTCAGGACAAAACTACACTGCTCTGCAGAGTATTGTTGTAAGTTTGAAATAATTAGGGAAGAAAGTACTCCTGTGGATCCACAGTACAAACTAAAAGGCTGGAATAAGTTAACATCTTACAGTTCCTTTCATTTCCTGTCGACAAATCAAGTTGGTGTCAGTGGCAGATGGAAGATCTTTATACCAAATTTCAGATTCAGATTATAAACAGTTAAAAGTCCTGATATCTGAAAACTTTGTCAGGTTTCTTTCCAAACTACTCTACTTAAAGAAAAACAGCACTTTAGCTGGATCTACTTTAAAGATTTTTCTCTCACTGACTGACAGAAACAGATAAAGAAATGTTTTGCCTTGATCCAACATTGTTACAACTGCCGCCTTTCAAGAATTTGCAATTTCCAGCTCGCAAGTTCTTTCCCCATTGATCAAACAAAGTTCAACGGAAGAGCCAACAACTTGAGTTTTGAGGCTGCTCCAAAGCAACCTTCAGCACAAAGCCCCTTTCAAAACTTAGGCAGTTAGTCGAACACTTACAGGTCATAAAATAGTCTCTTTACTGTCTTTTAAAAACTTTTTCTCCCAGGCTAACTTGGGTCTTTGTAAACTTCAGGCAGTCCCTAATTCCCTTTCATCTTTCAAGTTCCAAGGAGTCATGTGGTAAATCTATTGCAATCCAGGAATTGTCTGAATCTTCAGAGATAGTAAGAAATGCTGATGCTGGAGTCAGAGTTAACACAGTGTGGAGCTGGAGGAGCACAGCAGGCCAGGCACATTGTGGGCAGGGTCCTAGGTAGGCTTGAGGACTTGGGAGATGGAAGAAGCCTTGTTTAGTGGCACCAGTAAGTTTACTGTACTTATAGTTTTTAATGTCAGTTAGGACAGAGTAGAATCGTAGGTTGAGTTTGTGGATCCTGAGAAGAATGGGAAACAGAAGAGGTCCTTTGCAGGTCTGGGAGAGGGAGGGTCTGAGCTGAGGGTAGGCACATTGTGGGGGAGGTCCTGGGTAGGTTTGAGGACTTGGGGGATGGAAGAGGCCTGTGTTTGGTGACAGGCACCAGTAAGTTTAGTGTACTTATGGTTTTAAAGGCACATAGAGGGTGAGGTCCTGGAGAAGGGTGCTGACCCAAAATGTCAACACCTCTTACTCCTCTGATGCTGCCTGGCCTGCTGTGCTCCTCCAGCTCAACAACGTATTGTCTGAATCTTCTATTTTCAAATTTTACCAGTCCACAAATATACATGTCACTAATAGGCCTCCAACCTCCACTCCTCTTCTGGAGTACTGTGTCCGGTTCTGGTCACCACAAGGATATTATTAAGCTGGAGGGGATACAGTAGCAATTGACAGGATGTTGCCAGGAATGGAGGGTTTGAGTTAAAAGGAGAGGCTGGGACTTTTGTCACTGGAGCGTAGGAGGTTGAGCCGTGGCTTTATAGAAGTTCATAAAATCATGAGGGGTATAGATAAGGTGAATAACAGGTGTCTTTTCTGTACGGCGGGGGATTTCAAGACTAGGGAGCATTTTTAAGGTGAGAGAAGAAAGATTTGACAAAGACAGGAGGGGCAATTTTTTTTTTACACAGAGTGGTTCTTGGGTGGAATGAACTTCCAGACCAGGTGGCGAATGTGGGCACAGTTATAACATCTAAAAGTCACTTGGATAAGTAGAACATAGAACATAGAACATTACAGCACAGTACAGGCCCGTCGGCCCTCGATGTTGCACCGACCTGTGAAACCAATCTGAAGCTTATCTAACCTACACTATTCCATTATCATCCATATGTTTATCCAACGACCATTTAAATGCCCTTAAAGTTGGCGAGTCTACAACTGCTGTAGGCAAGGCATTCCATGCCCTGACTACTCTCTGAGTAAAGAATCTACCTCTGACATCTGTCCTATATCTATCACCCCTCAATTTAAAGCTATGTCCCCTCGTGGTAGCCATCACCATCCGAGGAAAAAGGCTCTCACTGTCCACCCTACCTAATCCTCTGATCATCTTGTATGTCTCTATTAACTCACCTTTTAACCTTCTTCTCTCTAATGAAAACAGCCTCAAGTCCCTCAGCCTTTCCTCATAAGACCTTCCCTCCATACCAGGCAACATCCTGGTAAATCTCCTCTGCACCCTTTCCAATGCTTCCACATCCTTCCTATAAAGCGGCGACCAGAACTGTATGCAATACTCCAAGTGCGGCCGCACCAGAGTTTTGTACAGCTGCAACGTGACCTCACGGCTCCGAAACTCAATCCCTCTAACAATAAAACCTAACACACCGTATGCCTTCCTAACAACCCTATCAACCTGGGTGGCAACTTTCAGGGATCTATGCACATGAATAAGGAATGTTTGGAGGGATATGGGCCAAGTGCAGACAGGTGGGACTAGTTTAGTTTTGGAGTATGGTTGACATGGACTGGTTGGACCAAAGGGTCTGTTTCTGTGCTGTATGACTTTATAAAACGAATTGCATTTTATTACAATGCAATCATGACATATACGACAAAAAAACAAAAAAAAAGGTCATTTATCCTTGTTCACACTTTATAGAGGATTCATACAATTCCTTACCACCTTTTTAATCTCTAAACTGTTCCAGCATCATGACATTTCTTGATAATGGATCTGCAGTTGCATTACCTTTTCCAGTGATGTCAGCAATTATATATAATATTGAATTAACAAGCTCTGTTGAAACAGACTAGTAGTTGAGATTAAGTTCTCTAAGGCCAAGAGATTGTGGTGATTGTATGTGAATTTTGCGAGATTGTCATGACTTTGAAATACTTAAAAGCCATGATTTCCTTTTCCAATGTAGAGTGTTCCTTTTGATGCTGATATGGTTTCTTAGTATGGTATCCTACTGGTTTCTCTCTGCTTGTAATAACACCTCACCCATCCTCAAGTCACTAGCATTTTGAAGGGTTTAGTGAAATCAGAGGCAGCCAACACTGGTTGCCTCCAGTTTTTCAAAAGCTATTTGCAATTATTTTGACCATATTATCTTTTCCCGGTTTTGTGACTAATCCTTTAGAGTTTCCGCAATTGCTCTGAAGTTAGGCATGAATCTTTAACAGAAGCCACACATCCTCAAAGATCTATGATTTCCTGCTTAGTTTTAGGAATGACGAATTCTATCACATCCTTCACTTTTGCTGTTCTCAGAAACACTTGTCCTTGACCTACACAGTGTCCAAGATAAAGTTACCTCTGCTTTCCTAGGCTCTTTCTTGGCAGGATTTATCAATGGATCATGTAGTTGTTTAGGTAAGGTTTCCAATTGTTTTACATGTCCTTCCCAATATCTTTAAAATAGGAAAAAGTTGGGATCTGTGCTATCTTCTTAATATATGGTTTAGTTTGGTGCGTAACACCAAGAATTACTTTATACTAATCCATCATCCAGTTAAACCACACAATTATGTAAGCTGGTTATAATTTGCTACATAAGTCTTGGGAATGTAACTGAAGCATTTTTGAAATCCAAATGGCAGAACTCAACATTGATACAAACAATACAAACCGAAAGAACTGCGGGTGCTCTAAATCAGGAACAAAAACAAAGTTTCTGGAAAAGCTCAGCAGGTCTGGCGGCATCTGTGAAGAAGAAAACAGAGTAAATGTTTTGGGTCCGGTGACCCTTCCTCAGAACCTTTGGGTTTTTACAACCGTTGATATTGGTTTCATGTCACCATTAGACTTTTATTGAACCCAGCTCCCCAGAACATTGCCTGGTCTCTGCACTTCTAGTTCCGGGACAATATCAATAGGCCATTGCCACCCCTAAATGAAGAGATAGGTCATGTTCCTTACCTTTCCTTTCTTACTGAACTCCATTATGTGCCCACAACCAGAGTAATATATACAGTTTCACTCTCAGGATGTTGGCATGGAACTCCACAAAAACCATCTCTCTACACAGGAAGGAGCAATTTATTTGCATCTGTTCTCAATTTCAGAAAAAGGAAGTACTTTTCTTTGATAGTTCTTCCTTCTATTGTACTATTTTGTTTAAATCAATGTCTTTTCCTGAAGCATAATTGCATATTTTTACATTATTTATAAAATGTGTGGGTTGGTTCTGCACAGGATTCCAACTTTTAGCCTCCATGTGTCACCATTGGAACAATGTATTCAGGTAGTGGACCGAGCCTCATGTTGACCTCAGACACGAGTTCCGACTCAAATGTCACATTGCACAGTTTATTCTGCCAGTCAGCAGTTTTCATTTTCCAACTTTCTATCATACTTTTAATTTAGGATTTTCCAAGTGCACAGTTTCCTGGCCTATCACAGAGCAGATGCTAGCAATGATTCCCCAAATTGCAGAGAGGTATTCTGATATTGACTGGAGAGGTAGAGGCAACATGTTACAATGTGGTTGGGCCTAAAGTTCCTGTTTTTACTCATTGACTTAGCTAGGAAAAGCACTTGCTTGAGTACACTGCAAAACCAATTAATAAATCATTAACTAACCAGGGATTAACTAACTAATAAATTCATTAACTATGTCGAGATGGCTGGGCAGATGACGTGTTGTAGTTTTACAATGTGGGAGCTGGCTGATGCCATTGTGAGCTGCAGTGACCACATCTATAGCAAGTGTTGGATGCTGGATGTACTTCAGCTTAGAATTGATGAGCTGAAGTCTGAGCTTCGGATGCTTTGGTACATCTGGGATGGGGGAAAGTTATCTGGATGCTTTGTTTCAGGGGATGGTCACACCTAGTAGGTTAAGTATCTCAAATTCAGTCAGTTCGCAGGGACTGCAAGAGAGGCAGGTAGAGGGATTCTGCATTCAGGAACAGAGGAGCCTCAGCTCTTGACCTTGCCCAACAGGTATGAGGTACTTGCTCCCTGTGTGGATGAGGAACAGGATTGTTAGGAGGATGAGCCAACTGACCACGGCATCCTGGTACAGGAGGCCATTCAAGAGGGGTGAGCAAAAAGCCAAGTGGCATTTGTAGGGGATTCTATAATTAGGGGAATAGATAGCATCCTTTGTAAGCAGGATCGAGAGTCCAACATAGTATGTTGCCTGCCCAGTGATAGGGTGAGGGACATCTCTGACTGGCTTGATAGTGTACTGGGAGGGGGAAGGACTCAGTTGTCGTTGTCCACATTGGGACAAACAATATGCACAACTAGGAATGAGGACCCATTTTGGGATTATCAGGAACTAGGAATTAAATTAAAGAACAGGACTTCAAATGTTATAATTTCCGGATTACTACCTGAGCAACGTGCAAATTGGCATTGGGACACGAGAATAAGGGAAGTAAACACATGGCTAAAAGAGTGGTGTGGGAAAGAAGGGTTCCTTTTCATGGGACACTGGCATCGGTATTGGAACAGGAGGGATCTGTACCATTGGTACATGAACTGAGCTGGGACGAATGTTCCAGTGAAAAGGGTAAATAGAGTGGTCAACAGGACTTTAAACTAGAAAGTGGGGGGTAAGGGAAAGGTAAAACGCCAAGAAGTATAATAGCCAATGGGAAACAAAGCAGCAGGTTAACATCTGTGGAGTGGATTCAACTGCATGGAAAAGTACGAAAAAGAATGAAAAGAAAGGAGAACTAAGGGGAGATTAATAAAGTATCCAGAACACAAAATAGGACTGAATCTTTGGAAATGGTTAGGAATATAAGCACACCTAATAAAGGAATGACAATGGGAAGAGGAACGGTAAATACAGGACTGAAGGTGTTGTATCTGAATGCATGCAATATACTAAATAAGGTAAACGTGCTTGTGGCGCAGATCGAAAATGGCAGGTAGAACGTGGTGGGCATCACATAGACGTGGCTGCAAGGGGATCAGGATTGGGAGCTAAATAACCCCAAGGATATACATCTTATTGAAAAGACAGGCAGGTGGGCAGAGGGGGTGGGGTTGCCTTATTAGTCAGAAACGAAATTACATCATTAGCAAGAAACGATGTAGGGTCAGATGATGTAGAATCTGTGTGAGTCAATACAGTATGGTATCTCCGAGTCACTTAAAATCTGTGTGGGTAAAGTTGAGGAACCACAAAGGTGAAAAACCATATTAGGAGTTATGTATAGGTCCCCAAACAGTAGTCAGGATTTGGGGCACAAGATCCATCAAGAGATAGAAAAGGTATGTAAGAAAGGCAGGTTACAGTGATCATGGGGGAATTCAATATGCAGGTGGACTAAGGAAATCAGGTTGGTAGTGGATCGCAAGAAAAGGAATGTGTGGAATGTCCAAGAGATGTCTTTTTGGGGCAGCTTATGGTGGAGTGCCCTAGGGAACAAGCAATTCTGGATTTAATGTTGTGCAATGAGGCAGACTCGATCAGGGAGCTTAAGATAAAGGAACCCTTAGGAGGCAGTGACTGCAATATGATAGAATTTGCTCTGCAATTTGAGAGGGAGAAGCTGGAACCAGATGTCATGGTATTACAATTGAATAAAAGCAACTACAGAGGCATGTCAGAGGAGCTGACCAGAACTGACTGGGAGAGGAACCTCAGGAAAGACAGTGGAACAGTAATGGCAGGAGTTTCTGGGAGTAATTCGGGAGACACGGTAAAAATTCATCCCTAGGAAAAAGAAGCATACTAAAGGGAGGATGCAGCTACCATGGCTGACAAAGGATATCAGGAACAGCATAAAAGCAAAGAGAAAGCACATAATGCAGTGAAGGGCAGTGGGAAGCTAGAGGATTGGGAAATCTACAAAGACCAACAAAGGACAACTAAAAAAGAAATAAGGAGGGAGAAGATTAAATACGAAAGTAATCTAGATAGTAATACAAGAGAAGATTTCTGGAGTTTCTTTAGATGTATAAAGGGCAAAAGAGAGGCAAAAATGGACATTGGGCAATTGGAAAATGACGCTGGAGAAGTAATAATGAGGAACTAAGAAATGGCGGAGGAGCTGAACAAGTACTTTGCATCAGTCTTCTTAGTGAAAGACACGAGTAACGTCCCAAAAATTCAACAGATTTAGTGGGGGTGGGAGGGGAAAGGTGAGTATGGTGGTCATCACTATGGAGGAGGTGCTAGAAAAACTGAAAGACCAGAAGGCAGATAAATCACCTGGACTAGATGGACTACACTCCATAGTTCTGAAGGAGATAGCTGAAGAGACAGTGGAGGTGTTAGTGGCGATCCTTCAAGAATCACTGGAGTCGGGGGGATCCCAGGGGACTGGAAAATCACTAATGTAACCCCCCCCCCCAATTAAGAAGGGAGTAAGGCAAAAGACAGGAAATTACAGGCTGGTTAGCCTGACCTCAGTCGTTGGTAAGATTTTGGAGTCCATTGTGAAGGATGAGATTTCTGAATACTTGGAAGTATATGGTAAAATAGGGCAAAGTCAGCATGGTTTCGTCAAGGGGAGGTTCTGCTTGACAAATCTCTTAGAACTATTTGAGGATGTAACAAGCAGGTTAGACCAAGGAGAGCCAATGGATGTTATCTACTTGGACTTCCAGAAGGCCTTTGACAAGCTGCCACACAGGAGGCTGCTGAGTAAGATATGAGCTCATGGTGTTAGAGGTAAGGTACTAGAATGGATAGAAGATTGGCTGTGTGGCAGAAAACAGAGAGTGGGGATAAAAGAGTCCTCCTCAGAATGGCAGCTGGTGACTAGTGCTGTTCCGCAAGGGTCAGTGCTGGGACCACAGCCTTTCACTTTATACATTAATGATCTCGATGAAGGAACTGAGGACATTTTAGCTAAATTGGCAGATGATACAAAGATAGGTGGAGGGACAGGTAATATTGAGGAAGCAGGGAGGCTGCATAAGGGTTTTGACAGGTTACGGCAGTGGGCAAAGAAGTGGCAAATGGAGTACAACTTGGGAAAGTGTAAGGTCATGCACTTTGGTAGGAAGAATAAATGTGAAGACTATTTTCTAAATGGGGAGAAAATTCAGAAATCTGAAGTGCAAAGGGACTTGGGAGTCCTTGTTCAGGATTATCTTAAGGTAACTTGCAGGTTGAGTTGGTAGTTAGGAAGATAAATACAATGTTAGCATTTATTTCAAGAAAACTAGAATATAAAAGCAGGGATGTACTTATGAGGCTTTATGAGGCTTCATAAGGCTCTGGTCAGACCACATTTGGCATATTGTGAGCAGGAAGGATGTACTGGCCCTGGACTGGCTCCAGAGGAGATTCACGAGAATGACTCCAGGAATTAAAAGCTTAAAATATGAGGATTTCTGGGGACTCTGCATCTGTATTCGATGGAGTTTAGAAGGATGAGGGGGGGATCTAATTGAAACTTACAGAATACTGAACACCCTGGATAGAGTGGACCTTGGGGACATGTTTCCAATAACAGGAGAGACTAGGACCCAAGGGCACAGTCTGAAAGTAAAGGGAAGACCCTAAAGAACAGAGATGAGGAGGAATCTCTTCAGCCAGAGAGTGGCGTATCTATGGAATTCATGGTCATAGAAGGCTGTGGAGGCCAGATCATTGAGTATATTTAAGACAGAGATAGACAGGTTCTTGATTTTCAAGGGGATCAAAGGTTACAGGGAGAAAGCGGGAGAATGGGATTCAATGGGCCGACTAGCCTAATTTCTGCTCCTATGTCTTATGGTCTTATGGTCTAGCAAACCAAGCTCATCTCTGATACCTGCTACAGCTGCATTGCTGTCTGCCAATGCTCACTGACCATAACCAAACATGAAGAACAGATGCTTGGCTAGGGTACCACTGAAACGTAGAAGTATCCTATGAACTGTAGTTCAGTTACAATGCAACTAATGTAAGGGCCTTACAATATTCCTTTTAAAAAAGTAGTTGGATTCATATGTCATTCTGCACACCTCAGGATATTCCAACATGCTTTACAGCTGACTTTTATGCACAGCAAGCTCCCACAGAGAACAATTAAACAAATAATCTGTTATCATCGATTTGGTTGTAGAATAAGTATCCAGCAGGACACCAGGCATAACTCCCTTCTACTTCAAAGAGTGCCACAGGATGTTTACCTTTACCTGAGGTTTCCTTAAGTTGTCTCATCTGAAAAATGGATTCTTCAAAAGTGTGGCAATATGCAGAAATGATGCTTGAGGTCCTGCACTTAGGATGTTAACATATAAGCCTCTGGCATGCAAGTGAGAGAACCTCTCACCGAGTCAAGTCTGTCACATGTAGCATTACAGGAAACCAAAGTTTCACAAACACGATACCATGTTTTATATAGTTCGTGGAGGAATGTTCAGGATTGGCATTCAAAAAGTCACAATTTTTTTTTGTGACACATTATTCCATTCAAAGTATCCTGTAACACAGTACCAGGTTCACCTTCTGTGATTCCTGTGAGAATGCAGCTGTTCATTAATCGGCAACATTTTCTCAGGCTCTGTCCGCTGCTGTGTCAAGAAGCTAAAATGTTCAGAATACTAAACAATAACCTTCCCTGTAATGACAGTACTGCTCTGTATACAAACACTGAAATTAGCAAGTCCACAGTGGAATGACTGCTTCGAAGAGTCATGTTGCTTTGATTCATATTCAGCCAAGCCAAACATAATCCTGTGCGTGGGCCTTGACATAACAAAGACTTAGTGAAGGCAAGAAGTATGAGTCACTATTCTGACTCACTTTAAAACCAAAGCAATCTTCAGAAATTAACTCTATAATAAACATCTTTTTATTTTTGCCATTTTGTCGCTTTCTTTGAATATTTTTGCATAAGCAATGCTGGACAGTCACTTATACATCCTTTACATCATCTCAAATGGATGTTAAGAATTCTAAGGCAGAATGCTTTCCCCAAAATAGAGGCAAGTCCTTGCTAAAGTCCTGGCTGATGTTTAGACATTAAATAATAATAAAGATGCCACATTCTGCGGATGTGAAAAATCTGAAATAGAACAATCCTGCATTACTGATACTGTCTCCCTTTACACAGATGCTGCTGGACTTGCTGCGTATTTCCAACATCTTCTGTTTTAAAATATTTTCAAATGATTGATTATGTGGTTATTTTCATTGTTGCTTATGGTTAATTTGGCTGCTGTGTTTCTAGCATTAGACCTACGACCACAATTCAAAAGTACTTCATTGGCTAAAAATTTTTGGAATGTCATGCGGTTATGAAAGGTACCATATAAATGCATGACTTTTCAAGGAAACAGCAAGAGATGGAGGCACATTCATGACACTGGTTGTCGGGCAGCTGAATTAGAGTCTCACTGAACTTTGGGTTAATTCGGAAGGTGCAAAAGAGCAGAATATATCTTGCTGGAAACTAAACAATTGCTATCCCCATTCTGTCCCCCTTAAATTCCCATCTGAGACTACTGAGGCTTTTGGGATAAAAATAGAGAACTTTAGTCAGCTCTGACAGATCCAAAATTACAAAGTACACCTGTACCACCAAGCGTGGGCTCAATCATTTTCTAAGCAGAAAACATTCATCAATGAAAGCACAAACTATAACTGTAAAAAGATAAAATCTTAAATATGCAACACAGCAATAGTATTTGAATACATTGGATCTCACTCCTTACATTTTCTCCCTCATTGATGGTCTGGGTCCTCATTCTTGTTTTCAAATCTCTCCAAGTCCTCATTCCCTCACTTTCCCTGTAAGGCCTTTTCACCCTGGAAGCCCAGACAGCATGGTAGCTCAATGATTTGCACTGCTGCGTCGCAGTGCCAGAGTCTTGGGTTCATTTCCTCCCTCAGATATCTGTCTGTGTGGTGTTTGCAAATTCTCCCCACCTCTGTGTGAGATTTCCTTCTGGTTTCTTCCTACAGTCCAAAGATGTGCCGGTTAGGTGGGTTAGCAACACTAAATTGTGTCCAGGGATGTGTAGGCTAGGTGGATTGGTTACAGGAATGGGGTGGCTGTGCGTGTGATGCTCTTCAGAGTGTTGGCATGGACTTGATTGGCCAAATGGCCTGTTTCCACACTCTAGGAATTCCATGATGAAGGCCTGAGATAGGACTTAGAACAGAATAGGCCCTTTGGCCCACGATGTTGTGCTGAACTTTTACCCTAATCCTAAGGTCTATCTAACGTCCATCCCTACCTTATACTATCATCCATATGCCTATCTAATGGCCGCTAACTGCCACAAATGAGGCCAACTCCATTACCCTCTCCGGCAATGCATTCCACACCCTGACCACTCTCTGAGCAAAGAACCTATCACTGAGCAAAGAATCTACCTCTGACGTCTCTCCTATATCTACCTCCACCCACTTTAAAGCTATGCCCCCTCGTAATAGCTACCTCCACCCTAGGAAAAAGTCTCTGGCTGTCCACTCTATCTATACCTCTGATCGTTTTGTACACCTCTATCAAGTCACCTCTCATCCTTCGTCGTGCTAAAGAGAAAAGCCCTAGCTATCTCAACCTTTCCTCATAAGACCTTCCCTCCATTCCAGGCAACATCCTGGTAAATCTCCTCTGCACCTTTTCCAACACTTCCACATTTTATCAGTTAATTCTAGTCTCTTAAAAATGTCTTTTAATCTGTTACAACTCTGATGGGGTGAGTTGCTGGTAACTGAACTCCTCTACTACACGAGCTATACCTTTAGTGTGAACATTTTGACTCTATCATCAAAATGGCAAAATTGCTTCTTCTTTTTCTCACCAGGTTGCTTACATATCCTCAAAAATAATGATTTTAAAAAATCTTATTCATAAAACAAGCAGCAAGACTGGTTAGCAACCAGGCTCTAATCTTGAATTAAACTATACCTCTTAATTCCAAACACATTCACATGGCAAACAAGATATAATAGCTCTGCAGAGATGGTACGGTTTTTATCTTTAAAAAAAAGCAAAAGGAGTTAATAGAAAAACACCACTTTGGATCACGGTTCAAACTCAGAAGATAAAATTGGATGACTTTCCAAAGTTCCCTAAGTTTCCTGTTGATGAGATCCACGGATGGAGTTTAGAAGGATATGGGAGGTACTGATTGTTCAATTACAGAATACTAAGAGGCTCTGTTGGAGTGGAGTGGAGTGGAGTAGGAGAGACTAGGACCCAAAGACACAACCTCAGAGTGAAGGGACAACCCTTTAGAACTGAGATGAGGAGGAATTTCTTAAGCCAGAGGGTGGTGAATCTGTGCAACCTATTACCGCAGAAGGCTGTGGAGGTCAAGTCAATGAGTGCATTTAAGATAGAAATAGATAGGTATTGATTAGTCAGGGCATAAAGGGTTATGATGAGGAGAACAGGGTTTGAAAAACATATCAGCCATGATTGAATGGTGGAGCAGACTTGTGGGGTTGAATGGCCTAATTCTGCTCCTATATCTTACAGTCTGAATGTTGAATGTCACAGAATAATGGGAAATCTTCAGCTGACTTCAGTTCAGATGGAAAGTCAGTTAGACTTGGACTTTGGACAGAAGTAGCAGGTCATCTTTCAGATTTTCTGAGGTAGTTAGAGATACTGATATCTGAACATTTCTCAGGTTTCCAAAAATACTTAATGAGATGGAACTGACTTGTTCAGTTAGCACTGCTTTAAGATTATTTTACTTTATCAGCAGACAGAGAAAGTCTTACTGTCTTGTCCTTCTACTGACACACTCAGGTAAAATTACAGAAACCAATAGCAGAACAGAGTTGCTGGACAACCTTCAGCATGTAGGTTACATCTCTTTCAAGTCAATGTTGTCAAGCAAGTAAAAACAACAAACCTCATCTCTTTCCCTCTTAAAAGTCTTGGTTTTCTCCTTTCCAAAGGTACTTGATCTTCAGTGATTAGCAGGTGAGCCACAACTTACATTACTGCTAAACAATTCCAAATAAAAATGTCTTCTTTCAATACTTTGGTAAAATCTTTTAATCTAGAATGTTCAAACAGTTCCATATTTCAATTCCTCATGGTCCTTAAATAAAAATACTTGGCCCAAATAAATCACTGCACCATTTACTGATTTAGGCCCTAAGCTCTGAAATTCCCTCCTAAACTTCTCTCTTTTGAAATACTTCTTAAAACCTATACTTTGACCAAGTTTTTTTGGCACCTATTCATATCTCCGTAAATGGTTCAGGGTTAACTCATGTTTTCTAATACATCTGTGAATTGCCTTGGAGCATTTTATTAAAGACATGAAATAAATACGAGTTATTGTTATTATTAAGTACAGTCAGGAGAATGGTTCTACAGGTACCTCACCAATTCCTCATTCTCAAGTCTTGTTAAGATAGCCGGCTATTTTCCTGTGGGAAATCACAGGCGATTCCATCCAATCCTCCTTGGACTTGCACCTATGCGCGCTCTGAAACTAGTAGTCAGCATTGTGAACTTGCTCTCTCTCCAGACCTGGAGTACTGAAGCCAAAAGGAGCTCTCTGTTACTGCTCTTTGCTCTTTGATCTCAACAGGAATCAATCCTGGTAACTTTCTCACCTAGATGTGATTGCCTCACTCCTCTGTGTATTCATGAACTTAGTGAAGCAGAGCGCCTTGGCATATTTATGCATGATTCTGTGAACAATGCAAATACAGATTTGAACAACACGTAATGTTTGCAGTGATAAACACCAGTTGTCACAACTACTGATGCACTCAGTGCCTCAACTGAAAACAACGCTAACCATCTACAGTTGCTGAGAATATCTTGAAGAATGACACGATCTCCTGCCACTAACCTTTACTGTGATAATTACACTGAATCACTTTAACAGAATCAGGGACAGGTTCCAAGTAGCAAAGAGAGAACAAAATCAAGGTTTGAGTTGATTCGGCTGCTCCAGTGCAGCTATTAACCTTGTGAAAAGTTCTCATCAGAACTAAATTTAGATGCTTCCAACATTCAGACTATAGTCAGGCTACTATTCAAGCATATACCTCAATTATTAGCTTAAATGAAAACCTCCTTTGCCTTGATTTGTTTTATTTAAAGCATCCTTTCGGAAAACCACGAACTCCAACCTCTCCCTTCCCTGGTCTTCAACTCAGCACGACGTCAACAACTTTGTGGAACTTCTTTGCTTTTGTTCCACCGACACCCAACATTCTCACTTTAAGCAGCTGCTTAGCTCTTGACAAAGTCATAACATGTGACTTTCCTGTCTTTGTCTTTAACCCTCGTTTATTCTACTGATCCTGTTTCTCTAAGCAAGGTGCTAAAGACTCTGCTCCTGCTCCCGCTCCCTATGTTCCTAGATGAATGTAATTATGTTAGGTTAGCTCATCTGTGTATCATTCCAATAACACACCAAATCTTGATGACCAGTTTCTTTACTGTCTTCATGGTTGCCTTCACTCCTCAAGCCAGGAGTTCCATTCATTGAAATATCCATGAACTTTCCAAATGTCAATCCAAATTTGCCTTTTATCATACTGAAGTCATGTCATGCCAATAACATCAATAAACAGACCAATTTTATCTACACTACTTACTTTGGATCCCTCTTTTTCATCACCCACCTTTTCATAAAACACTCAGACAATGAAGAATACCATGTAAGTGTTTACCTCCTTGATCAAAGAATTCCTACAGTGTGGAAGCATGCCATTTGGCCCATCGAGTCTGTACCGACTCTCTGAAAAGCATCCAACGTAGGCACCCCCCCAACCCCTATCCCTGTAACCCTGCATTTCACATGGCTAAACTGCCTAGCCTGCACATCCCTAGTCATTATGGGCAATGCAACATGGCCAATCCATCTAACCTGCACACCTTTGGGCCGTGGGAAGAAACAGGAGCACCCGAAGGAAACGCATGCAGACGCTGGGAGAATGTGCAAACTCCACAGAGTCACCCGAGGCTGGAATTGATCCTGGATCACTGGTGCTGCGAGCCACCATGCCGTCCAGTGTTGGTGGGGTTAGTCTATTCTTATTGGTATTGATTGAGGGACGAGTCTTGATGAGGATATTGGGAGATATCCTCTGCTCAACTTTGAATGTACTGAGTACTTTAGTCTGCTAGGAAAGATGGAGTTCCAGTTTAGTGTCTCATCATTCAGTGTTATCCAAGATGGGAGTGCGGAGAAGAGAGGAGCCACAATCTTTTGACTCAAGTACAAGAGCATTCTCACTGTTGCATTGGATAAATGTGAACAAGACTGAGTTGTCTGAACTTCAGAAACTCAACTGATTGAGATCAGTCCACCTGTTGGCTGTAAGTTGGTCACTTGGGCACTGTTGAGCTACAGGTTACAAATGTGAAACAACTCTGAGTGAATAATGTGTCTTGTTAGAGGAGAAAAGCAACTGGGTTAAATCAAAAAAGACATTTTTTGGCTGAAAAGTCTCAAAAGCAGTTCCAAACATTTAAATAATTTGGATATGATCAATGTCAAGCAAAGAGCATTTGCTTTTACTTTCCAACACATTGATAACTGGAGGTGATGATCAAAGTAAAGACTTTACCAATGACAATGAAAGAAACAAACTCATGGTACTGTTTTTCTCTCCAAACATTATTTTAAAAGTTGCTGACATAATAGGACATTGACTATCTGAAAGGCATAGAAGGTAGGGCCAGAACTTTTAAGTGGTTCAACCCTGGGCTCAATAGAACATTTTGTTTGTTATAGAATAGTTTTGAGGCTTACAGAGTGAAAGCAGATAGATGAAGATATAGATAATTGAATGGTCTCATCTGAACTTGTCTCGTGGGAAGTAGTGGTACAACGGTTTTATCCAGAGCCCCAGGTTAATGTTTTGGAAACATAGTTTTGAATCCCACCATAGCAGATGGTGCAGTTTGAATTCAATAAAAATTCGATCTAATGACAAACATGCAAATACTGTTGATTGTCATGAAAGAAACCTCATCGGGTTCACTTATGTTCTTCAGGAAAGGAAATCAGCCATCCTCAACTAGTCTGGCATACATGTGACTGTAGATCCACAATAATGTACACGCTTCCTCTCTCGGGAATTAGGGATGGGCAATAAATGCTGTCTCAGCCAGCGACACCCACATTCTATGAATAAATAATAATAAAATGATATTGAGCTCAACTTTTAAAAGGCTGAATGATATAGGAAGAAGGTAACATTTGAGGGAGCTAAGGAGTTATAGCAGTGGTGCATTTTGAGTCCAGTGTGAATGCAAGGAGTAGCTGGTCCTTAGGAGGTTTCAGGAGGGAAAATGCAGAGTGCTCACAACATTGAGTTCTTTTGGCTACTGACTGAACAATATTTAGTTCTAGCAAACAAAGTCTCACTTTTGGCAAAGGGGAGACATGAAACTTGATTGAGATTTTAGAAAATGTTGAGAAGGAATGGTAATGCAAGCTTGTTTGTTAACTCAATAACAAGGGTTGCACCTAAAGACGAAACCTAACATGGAAAAATGTTGGAATCAATTAAGGAAGTAATTGCAGCACATCTGAAAAATAATAAGCTAATCAAGCAGTTAGCATGGCTTCATGAAAGGGAAATCCTGTTTGACTAATTTATTAGGGCTTTTCAAGGAAGTCTCAACCATAGTGGATAGAGGGGAACTGTAAGTGTGTTGTATTTGGACTTCCAGAAGGAGTTCAACAAGGTACCTTACAAAAGGATTAGGTCATAAGACGAGGGCCCATGGTTGGAAGTAATACATTGGCATGGATAGAGAATTGGCTAATGGAAACAGCAAGTGGGAATAAAGGGGTCTTTTTAAAGTTGGCGATCTGTGACCATTGGGTTTCCAGAGGGATCAGTGCTGGGACTGCAACTGTTTACAACATAAATTAATGACTTGGAGAAAGTGAATGTACTGTAGCCAAGTTTGCAGTCAACACAAAAATAGGTGGAAAGTTGCAAGAGGGATACTCAGTTTACAGTGATTTTGATGAGTTAAGTAAGTTGACAAATAGAGTAAAATGTGGGCAAACATGAAGTTGTTCATTTTGGAAAGGAGATCAAAAGAACAAGTATTATTTAAATGGACAAAAAACTCAAAGCTGCAATGCATAGGGACTTGGGGGTAACTTGTGCATGAAACACAGAAATCTAGCACACAGCTGCAGAAGGTGATCAGAAAGGGTAATGGAATGTTGGCCCTTATTTCAAGGAGTTTGGAGTATAAGAGTAGAGAATTTTTACTGGAACTGTACAAGGTACTGGTGAGGCCACATCTAGAGTACTGAGGAGGTTTGGTCACCTTATTTAAGGAAAGGTATCATTTCAGTGAAGGCAGTTCAGAAATGGTTCATTAGGATAATCCCCTGTATGGAGGTTAGGGGTCTATTCAGTGGAGTTTAAAAGAATGATAGGTGATCTTGTTGAAACATCTAATTCTTATGGGACTTGACAGGGTACATGGTGAGAAAATGTTTCCCCTCTTGGGAAAGTCTAGGACCAGAGGGCATAGTCTCAGGTTAAAGGGGTGCCAACTTAAGACTTAGATCAGAAGAATTTCTTCTGAGGTTTGAGTGTCTTTGGAACTCTTTGCCACAGAGAGCTGTGGGGACAAAGTCCTTGGTTACATTCTTAACCAGTAGGGGAATAAAGGGTTGCAGGAAAACGGAAACAATGAATATCAGATCAGCCATCATCCTATTGAATGGTGGAGCAGGCTTGAGGAGCCAAACAGCCAACTATTCCTGTTCCTATTTCTTATGCTCTTATTAACAAGCAAGGCTTAAGATGAGAAAACTGGAGGAGATCAATGGGGAAGTTTTATTGAAGCAGATAACTGCAACTCCTGCCAGCACTGATCTGGTCTGTCCAGAAGATTTTGCTATTCTCAATATGAAAGTACAGTATGCTATTTCAAATCAATTTTGACTGAACTGTTCATTTGACCGTTAGAAAATTGGCTACCTTGTATCTATTTTTAAGGTATATCTTATTACTATGAAGCCAAGACTGCTTTGAGCACCTCCTGTGCTTTTTTTTTAAAGATAATTTTCTATTTAGATAGCATAATTCATGTCCTTGCGATATCTAAAAATGTTTCGTAATTGTGAGGCTACTTTTGCTGTGCAATATTGAGAATGAACCTTATCATTATCATAACAAATTTAAAAGGATAGAAGATTTTGTGTGGGGATGTTGAAGCCTTGCAGGAGTGGAGAAAGAAGTAATAATGTCATAGGGAACTTAAAGTTAGCCACGTTGGAAAAAGGTACTAAAGTTGATGAAAATCTGATCTTTGTAGCAGCAAGATGTCAGTAATTCAAAAAATCTGACATAGCAACACAGTTTGATAAAATACTTTTTATTATTTACAATTCAAATCAGAAATCTGATACAATTAGATATCAAAGCAAGAAACAAATTTGTATGAAAAGGAAAATTCTTGGAAAAGAAAGCATATTTCATTATTTTCACAATATTCCTTAAATTCCAAAGTCTCAGCTTCGGCCCATTTAGATTCTTGGTGCCTGCACTATGAAATGAGATGAAATGGCTTAATAGTCACAAGTTTCAAATACCTCAGGCCACAGTTTATTTTTACTCCAAACAATTAGAATACATATTTCATCACATTCAAATGTTGAGAGAGAGAGAGAAAGAACATATAAAAGTGATGCTGACTTTTGTGTATTTTACAGTTTCATTGACTTTGCGGAGAATAAATAATACTCATTTAGCCCTTACAGCTCCAGTGACATTGTTACAGTAAAATAAAACACGTCATCGCTATTACTGAGGAAAACAGCACAATATTCTGGAATTTTCTTGCATTCGATCCTCCAGTGTGGCTAATTAAATGTGAAGGCAACCTCCTGACTGGACATGGCAAACAATCAAATAAAAATAATCTAATAAAAATGAACAGTGGTTTGACAACATTTAAAAAAAAAATTCTGAATAATGCAACACTGAATGAATATCAGTTTTGACAGGTTATCCCTGGGCAGGTATTAGGAGGAGTATACAGGACATTCCTCACTTACACTCATGTTACATGATGCCTGGTAAACCTGATGGAATTGTTTTCCAATTGGACTTACTTGCAAATTATGGATATAAACAGGCACTCTACAGTAGAATTATTGTAAAATATACATTCATTCTCTGGTATAGTTTTATTCCAGCAGTGACTTGCAGAAAATCCTTCTGAAGCAGCATACATCACTACACCATCAAACCACAACACGTGACCCTTATACAATGTCATCCATAACTCTAAAAATATCTAAATTATTTATTACATATTTCTTTATTTATTCGAAGATGCATGAAGCAGTAGGGCAAATGATGAGAGTTGGAAGAGAGAAATTAAGAGTTCTAATATGCAGGAGTATAACTCGGGAGCTCAGCTCCTCTCAGTATTGGTGAGTTATATGGGTCAAGGTCACTTGGGACATTTGTTCCCAAATTTATAACTTTAAGTGTTATATGATTTTGCTGCCAACCGTTTTACAGAGGTACTCTTTCCATGGTCAAGATTCCAGCATTGAAGAAAATGTAGAGACCAGGAAAACAACAGATGTTATTGTGGGGATCCTATATTTAAAACATTGCAATAAACAGGATACTAGCATGGCAGGCAAGAGAAATTCAAAACTAGCTGACCAGCAACTTTTACTAATGTAGACATATTCTCAAACAAAACTGTGAACATTGTATAATCAAAATAACATAGAGGAAATAACTGCAGAAAATAAATCACTTTACAACTTTCTAATATTTTCCTTTGCAACCCTTACATATTCAAAATGAAAGGAAATAATTCTAGTAGTGGCACCACTCTATGGTACCCTACCCATGATTCGAAATAGCTGACAATCTTAATCAACGTACAGGGCTCAGTAATTGTGTAAATCTACGAGAGTCATATATAAATGGAACACATATTTCTCAGATCTTCCATTAAGCAGTCAGTAGAATAAAAAGATGTCTGACATCACCTCCTCAAAAATCCATGCATTTTATATCTCAGTTAGTTCATTTGGATGAATCCTTATTTTGATACCACTTTTTCTTATGATTACCTCATCATCATCCTCAAAGTGCTTAAAATAGCATTTGTTTCAGGGGAATTCTGGCATTTTCAATATATAACGTCAACAATAGCCATATTTACAGTACACATTCATGAATTGTTCCAGCAGGACTTTTCTTTCACTCAGTGCAGCTTTTTAATGTAACTCTGGAGTATCCAGTGTTCAGTACATACAGACTTTAAGAATTGGATCAGTGGTGATGCTCTCCAGGGGTGAATAATTGGCAGTTAGTCATCGACTGCCTCGTCACATGTAGGAAAGAATGACAACTTAGAAAATGGTGGAAAGCCTGTCAGAGAACTGTTTCCAGTAAGGGGCAGTGCCTTCCAGGGTGAAGGTGAAACAATTCAAACAAATTACTCCCTCATGTAGCTCACACATCCCAAAAGAATTAAAATCACCTGTAACTTTGTCCAAAATTGCCTGGTCCTTAATGGACCATGTCCTTTCTAAAGTCATAGAGGCCAGCCTACTACCATTTGCACATTAAAAATGTCTAAGCTCTATGAATCTAGTTACCAAAAAAAAAAACCTGGAGTATTGCTTATCTGTAACAATTATGGTGGACAGAAAAGCACTTCTCTTGGATCTAAATGCATCCAAGGTCCAGTGCATTCACTGAACGTTAAAGCACCAGGAATCCACATTACAGTGTCAACGATGAAAAACCCACTACCAGCAGAGAGGGAATGGCTGGAATTAATAAAGTTAAAAGAAAGGCAAAATCCTAACAATGCCTCTAGTTCAGCATACTTGACCGACCCATAATCATGACATTACATAAAATTTAGTAAATGCTTATGCCAAGGAGCAGTCATACATTAAAGATTAAGAATGTTTTGACATGGGCTAGCAGAAGAACTAGTGTTATGGGACAATATTGGTGGCATTGCAATTATATTACAATGCAGGACAATGAATATTCTCTGGTTGAACAAAATCACTTGGCATACAGAACTGATCTAAGAGAAAGGAGGGAAATTCCAGTTGCACCTGATCCCAAGTGGTGCATTAGACTGATGTTTCACAATGACTGTTGTTTAGTCATGATCTAATCTTGTATTGTAGATTTTACTAGATAGACAGTTCAAATCACTCAAATTAGAGTTGACTCACAGCATCATAATCTAACTGTACTTTTGCGCTAGGGCAAGTGATTTGTTACTGCTCAGAAACTGGCGTTTAATGGAAAATTGAGATTTACCTGGGACAGTACATTAAGCTACATGTGACAAATAGAGGAAACTGTTAGGGGTTGACCTACAGTCCTGGTCAGGATTGATGTGTGTTTAACTTTGACAATATGGAACTAAGGATTTCAAACATTCTTTACAAATCTCTTAAAAATTACTCAAATAGTGATTCAATTTTATCAATTGCCATGAATTAGTGCAATTGCAGTTTTCTGATAGCTGAATGGATTTTGTTCCAACAAGTAGAGACAGGTTTACATGTTGAAAGGATACCAGTTGCGTGACCCGCTCAAATCCAGAAGGGGGAATTAATCAGACACCAGTGAAAGTCAAGGACTAGTGGATGCTTTTTGTGATATAATTCTTCAGCAAATTGACCATTTTTCACTCATCAGAGCACCTCAAGTGTACATAATGTTTTGAACTATAGGAAGGTTCTACTGGTCAAATACATTTTTAATCTTTGAAATACAAATTCTGTAGAAAATTCACCTGTAAAGTGCGGATTTGCTTGTAGGTAGTAAAAAAAATTACTTGAAAAAGTGAAATTGCACCCCAATCACTTGATATTTTCAAAACATAAAGAAAACTATTTAGTGGAAAAATATTCCTAAATACCCCCCAAAAAAGCCAGTAGAGAAGTTACAGCTATTGATCAAGTAGGTTTGAAAAGGTTCACACATCCTCCAGAGCATGTCCACACACAGTAGTAAATCCTATGAACCCCAAGGCAATTCCCATCACTTTGTTCAGATGACAGGACTCAGCAGGGATCAATCAGAAAGAATACAGCAGTATATCACCTGAATTGTTAAGTCAGAGCCACCTAAAATAAATTAGTAGCTGAGCACTTATTATGCCCAAACATTTACTTAGCCAGGATTTAAAACCTCACAACCCTAACTGTGAAGGTTTTAGAATGAACAACGGCAATATTTTAGTCTATTAATGGAAGGCACATCTGGGGGCATTTTTCTCTAGTTCTCATTTTCTCTCTAATTTCAAGTTATGAGAAAGTGATAGAGATTTGTTTAGAATTGTTTCTTCATTTCCCATCCTGCAGTGTGGATATGACATGTTGTTAGTGGAAGGAAATTTAATTGAATGGACCTTGAAAGCATAAATGATAATTTTCTCAGATAAACCAGATGAACTGTCATGAATATTAACAACAAATGCTCTGTTAAAAGTTATATACCAACATATACAGACTATATTTTACCCAACAAAAAGTGTTCAGATAAAAACTGGGGGACCAGGACAGAATAGAAATAAGGGGGAAATATTTTCCAGTAGCAACATAATAAATCATGTAATTTGGCAAAAAAAATCTTGTTTTCCCCCCCCAGGGGCGTTGATAGAAGATGATCATGGATGTAAGACCAACCCAACTGCTGCAACAGAATTTTTTTAGGATTTTGTCAAAGGCATAAAAATAGAAATGGAAATAGAATTGAGAGAGAAAACAGACAGGAATGATCCAGCAAAGTTCAGGAAGCTTCACGTGAACAGGGTGACAGGAATCATGCAACACGGTTTGCCATACTAATTCATGAATGGGCTCAAAATAAGTAAAAATAAATTTAACCACAGCTTTCAAAGTAATATATGGCATTTTGGCAATGGTTAATTTGTCAGAAAATTCCAAAATATGATCCTTACCAGAGTGGAAACCACCTCTGTAAGGTGCAAGGTCAGCAGTGCAGTGGACAGGGCAGGAGAGAAAGAAAAAAAAAAATCAGCTGAGTAGCAAAGAGCTATAATATGAAAAATGGCATAAAGCACAGCGGAATTTCTGCCTCTCCAACTTTATAACATATTGACTATCACTACTGTTTATTTTAAACTTTTGGCTTTATAGTTCATAAAATAATCAACACTTTGTTTTTATACTGTATGTGTGTTTCAATGCTGCACATAGATGTTTAACAATGATGGGCCAAGTGCTTCTGTACTATAGAGGCTTTCTATTTATTGTCAGCTCTTATACCACATCTGTCTATTAATAGTCATGTGTGATCTGTGATACAATAAGAATGTCTCCTCTCCATCTCCAATCAAATATTTTACAACACTATTAAGAATAAATGTGATTTGAAACACCTACTGATTTATTTTAAGTGGCCCATGAGGCTGATGTGCAAACAAGTTTATTTTTATCTCAATAACTCGTGAGTTTAACATAAAACTCACCAAAGATGAGAATCAACAGATGTGCTTAAAACTTGAAGGTAGGTAAAGGCACCCAAAATATGAGAGGGTCACCTACACGAGACAAAATCTGCACTGCAGCATTGCCAAAAATTTATATCAGAGAACAGTATTATGCCTTGAAGTATCAGCTGCACTGCCCCATTTTAAATGTACAAGAAGCCACCTGCACCATAGTCTGGCTAGTGCCACCATGTTCAGGCGAGATTAAATTAGTCCCAAAAAATCCAACACATTGAGATTATTTTAAAAACAGCATCAAACCAAAATCGATGAATTTATGGCACACGATATTAAATTCCAGGCATTTTCCTAGGGGTTTAATTGGAGCGTGTAAGAATGCTCTCCAACATCTCATCTTGTTCCATCGGTGTTGTGACTTCCTTAGCTTCATTATCTATTTTCTGCTTCTTACTTACAGTCTGACCGATGGCATCGTCCTTGGTAAGTTCTTTGGCAAGAATAGAAGTCATCGCATTGCCTCTTCGATTAGCTGGGTAAAGATGGAAGACACAGGGCATTAGACTTCCTGTTTTGTTGCAACATTATAATCAATAACTTTAGCAATTGGAGATCAGACTCCTGAAGCTATGAAGTTTCCAATATTTCAGGCATGATTCCAGGACAGAAAATATTACGACTGAATGACAGTACCAACAACTCTCGAAAAACAACTGGTCAGCAAAAGATTCCAGCTAGGTTTAGCAACAACGAGAATTTATTGTCGGGATACTTGAAGCTAAAATGAGCGATTATGAAGATATCATTAATACTTTAATACCACCTAGTGAATTTAAACATTTTGGGAATCAGGTCAGCTAAACATCAAGTTTTCCTCACTCCAATGTTCATACTCAGTTGTGCCTGGAAAGGTTGAAATTCAAATGGTGCTGATGGTATGGGATATCTCATGTGGGTGTTTTTTTTTGGTCACAACAGACTGTCGAAATCTGTTTTGCATCTGGCAATAGGCTAGAGATGGAAGTATTTTGCTGACTAGGCTTGTCAGGTTAATGGTTATCTTCTGGCAAACTAAATGGAGATTTCTCATAATCTCTATGCTTAGCATCATTGAAATAGTATGCAGATATTGTAAAGGTTAAGAGTGATTGACAGTGAAGCATGTTGAAAATAGAGGGAACGTGGTTGGGACAGAGCAGAGGGAAGGCGGCAAGATAAAACAATTTAAATGCAAAAAGATTAGTGAAACCACACAAATGTACAACACATTATTTTGGATAAGCCTTTCATTGGCCTCAATTTAAATAACCAAACTGATAAAATCAATGCCACAGAAAGCCAAAGGATAATGGTTAAATAAATTCATACACATTCCACTCAAAGGTTCCATCTATTTTTATAATCCTACTCTTCAAATTTAACCATCAGAGGCACTTCCACCTGAACAGCCACAACCCTGATGGATAATGCTGGATTATCAAGAAACAAATTCCTGAATTCATAGACACAAATGTGGTAAGTTTTTGACGACACAGACTTGTTCATGATGACAGAATGTTACACTTTGGAACAGATTAGTGGTCACTACCTTTTCTCGAAATTACAGTAGCCATTGTCTAAGCACGTGTGACACACTTGTCAAGAGCGGGATTCCAATTTTTAACCAGGAATTTCTTGAAGCTGCATTTCTGTTGAAGGTTTACTTCATATAGTCGTCACGAAGTATTCGATCACTGTTCTGCTGTCCCACATGAAATAAAATAGGCAAGAGGATTGAAGGAAAAAGTCACATTTCTTGTGATTGACTGCCACCTAATAATTCTTAAGTGGCTGTGATTACTGAGCAGAACAAATTCAGGCTCGGCTTTGGTGCTCCTGAATCCGGAGAGTTAAATTTTCTGACCACACTTACTCCTTTGGGTGGTACATGGGTATCATTTATTTTTTGAGGAGCTGCAGCCAATCATTTCTTACTTCCCACTCCCCAGATGGAATCTTCCCTCATTGAGAAGTTTAAAAAAATGGAAACCAAACTATATGATGAATGATCCTCACCTTGCCTCGTTACTTAAAGTAAAAAAACCAATTATTTTACACAAAGCCAATAATACCATGAAGGATCCTGCATGAATACCATTGAACTTGGCAACAGAGAAGGAGCAATGTGAAAGCTGATGACACACCATCTGAAATGACATTCACATCTGTGCAGTCAGTGTCACAACTGTACAAATTCTCAGTGGGAGCATGTCCTACTGGAAAGGCAGAATCCTTTCATGGGACAACTGACTTCCAAATACTGCAGAGGAAGAGTCCACAATGGAATTTCATACTGAACCATCAGGTAGGTTTGGAAAATGTTTACCATATTCATGTGAAATGCATGCAGCCATACAACAACAGACCCAGGCCTGATTGCCATGGGCTACGTTTGTTCAATACCATTTGTTAAACCTCTGGTTGTGGGTAGGTTAAACCAATAGAGGTTACAGGCCTGCCAATGAAAGCAAATGGCAGTAAGATGAGAGAAGCTTTTAATACATTTAAATTTTTTGAATAATCTTTTTTATATTGTTCATTTAATGCACTCTTAATTCCCAGAGTGTCATTTTCGGGTCACCTTCAGGATTCTGCGATTAATCCAAGAGCTGCACAAGAGTCAAAAGTTAAAAATACGAGTTTCAAACTTATTCCCTTGACATTTTCCAGAGATGCATAGTTTATCCTAATATAACAGAAGGTAAACTTTATCCTTCAACCACAAGGCTCTGTGGTAGGGATTCGCTGTTAGCACTCAAAGGATAGCATAGGGAATTAGGAACAGTGCAAGTAGGAGGAACAAACCAAATCATAGTAAAGCTGGGAAGAACTTGCTGAAAGTCATAAGGCTGGGATAAACAAACATTAAACATGTCATCCTTGAATAAGCTTTATAGAAGTGAGTGGAATCTGGTCCTGGATTAAGTAGCCACTCAAGAAGTGGTAGTTAAGCAAGCTAGTGGTAGAACATTTTCTTTTATATATTCACTAACAGGATGTGGGCATCACAGACTGGCCAGCATTTATTGCCAAACCTTGAGAAGGAGGTGGTGAACTGCCTTCTTGAACCGCTGCAGCCCGTTTAGTGTAGCAGTGTACCCATAATTCCAGGGAAGGCGTTAAGTTAGGAACAGCAAGTAACTACTTAAAATTACAGTTTAAGATTCTTGCTTAAGAATACAATTTTAAGGTTTCTTAGCAAATTATACGCTCCTTCACCTACATCTGCACTAACTGGAAATTAGATTGTACTACAGTATTAAGCAGCTAAATTCAACTTTGAACAGGAAAAGGAGAATAAAAAAGACATTGAATTCTCACTGATTGAGCAATTACCTGTCGGAGAAGAGTCTGAACATGCATCTCAAACAAACATACAAACTCAGAGGAGGATTTGGACATTCGGCTGTTCAAACCTGCTCTGTCATTCGATAGGCTCTTGGATGATGTGACATTCAAGTCTACCTATATCTGCACAACATTATCAGCTCAGAAGCTGTCACTTTGGTTCTGAGTGCATTTACTTTTGGCATTAAATATACAAACTGGAACACCCTCAAGGTTTCTGGTGTTCTGTCAATTATTTTCATACTTTCTAAAAGAGTCATCCTCCTCAATCTTTTCCCAATTCAGAAGTTCATGAAAACATGTTAAACGGAGTTAATTTTTGTACATTACCTGAATTTTACAGCACACCTCATATAATACATTTCCCATTAACATATAAACTAAATATCCATCTTGTATTTCTTATTTATTTGTCGAAATATTATGTTGTTGGCATCAAGTAGAAGCACCAACTGAGTGTGGAATAAATGGTTGCTATGATTTGACATCACACAAACTGCTACCCTTATGAAAAATATGAGGAATGGAAGATCAGATCTGAACTACGTTGTCAGAGGACTGTGGACTGGAATTGAGAAAGTAGGATATGAATAGACTTATGTAAATTTTAAGTCAGAACATTTACAAGTGAAGTGAACCACAGAATAATACAGCCGGGGGAGAAGGCCATTTGGCATACTGCATCTATGTGGGCTAGAAAATTATGCCCGAGTAGAAAATGTGCCAACTGTGCTTTATACTTGTTACTCAATCATTTTCACTTAGCAAAATCAACAATCAGAAAGACAGGTTACGCCTGGAGAATGACAATCTTTTCATTTTCTGCATATAAAGGGATCTCCCAGCATTACTGAAAGGGTTAAGATTATGGGAAAGGAATCTGGAACAAGCAGGAAAACGTTCTCATTTTTTCTTTTTACCAGAGCACTGCAGTCACTGATATCAGACAGAGATAACATTGAGTCGAAAGGAAATAAAGAGAAAATGTTAATCGGAGGCAAATCTAATAGGCATTGAAATAGATGAGCTCCCAGAATATTCCTGATTTGTCTGAAGGATGAGAGGAAAACAGAAATTATCCAGCAAAAACTGATTAATCTCAATTAATTCAAAGTAAACCATAATAACTTAAGCTAGCATTTTGGCAAATCATATCAAAAAATCATTTAAATGAATATGGAGGCTGGAAGCCAATGATTCCACTTGTGTTACACGATACAAGATAAACACAGAACACAGTGTGCATATTTCCATCAAATCAAATCATCTTCACTTTAACCAAATACTGATCACTTCGTCAAGGTAAAATTCACATTTCATCAGGTTCAGCAAAAGCAATATGAATCATTCAAGATGCATTTTGGATTCTGTTTATGGAGTGCAACTCTTGGAACTCCCCCCAAAAAAATAAAGAATTGCAGATGCTGGAAACGGGAAACAAAAACAGAAATTGCTAATTAAACTCAGCAGGTCTGGCAGCATCTGTGGAGAGAAAGCAGACTTAACATTTTGGACCTAGTGATCCTTCTTCAGAACTCCAGTTCCATAACTGAGTTTTTCCATCAATTTCTGTTTTTCTGTCTTGGAATTCCCATCCTGTCCCACCTAATTTTCTCCTTGAGTACCAACTCGTTGGAAAGTGCCAGGTAGTCTTTCACTTACTCTAAAGTATTCATCCTGCAGCAGAGACAAGGAATGCCTGCATTCTCACAATGTGACAGCATTCAGCGTGAAAGAGGTTACTGTGGAACCAATGCCCTTAATTTCTTTTTACTCACCCAACAATAGGATTACAAATGATGACGGTAAAATAACATGGTATACAACATGAACAAATCTGCAAGCTTTCGTACCAAGAGCTAACCAATGAGCATGGCTACATTCTGTCCTTGGGGGTCATTGCTGGAGTATTTTTGATCAGGATCAAATTATGACAGTGTTCGCTTTCCATTTGGGCCCCAAATGTTGGACTGTACTTTAGCTGGACAAACATCAACAACATTTGCTCAGTGTCTAAGTAAGCTTGAACTATTTATTGTAGTAACTCAAAATAAACCTAAAATGAGGGAATTAAATGGCAACATTGTTTGTCTTGACTGCAGTGCACTTACGCATATCTAATCTATTAGAATCCCTACAGTGTGGAAACAGGCCCATTGGCCCAACAAATCCACACCGACCCTTGGAACATCCCACCCAGACCCATTCCCCTATAACCCACGCACCCCTGAACACTATGGGCAATTTCGCATGGCCAATCCACCTCGCCTGCACATCTTTGGACTGTGGGAGGAAACCGGAGCACCCAGAGGAAACCCACGCAGACATGGGGAGAATGTGCAAACTCCACACAGACAGTCACCTGGGTCTGGAATCAAACCCGGGACCCTGGCGCTGTGAGCCTGCAGTGCTAACCACTGAGCCACTGTGCCGCCCAATGTGAAACAGGAAATAAACAAAGTAATTTCTGATAAATAGTCATGAAATACTGCTCGATGAGCACGCAAGTGAATTGTGCCTTTTCTATGTGGAAACCGGAGTTTGAACAAATCCCAGATTTGCAGAATTGAGGCTCTCCCTAATGGTTGAGGGTCTAAAGTTCAAGAAGCCTTAACCTCAATCTCAATGGGAATGAACGTTTAAACAAACAAATAGCACATAAATGCTGGTATCCATCATGCATTGCAACCAAGTGTGTTAAAGGGTGCAATTATGGCAGAAATGGGCACTTGTTCCACAACTGCCTTCAGATGAATTAACTGAACTGGTATTATGGGGCATTGCTGGATGTAATAAAAGGAGCAGTATTCTACATCATTCAAGATCAATTTAAAAAAATAGGGATAAGTTTATTTCTTGTCCTTCAATTGAGTTAAACAAAAGTCATTAAATTACTGATTATGAGGTATTAGAATCAAGGCAGAGATGGCATTTCTCTAATTTTCTTATCTGAAGTTGACCAATATATAGAATTTTGAGTCTTCCAGGCAATTTCTTTTATTCCCACTTAAATGGAGCAGATGAGTTGTGCCTGCTTCTTAAACAAATTATAACATGTTCACTGTATTTAAACTAGGGATTGGTAACAAACTGATCAAGTTAGTGCATGGGACACAGGAGATTCTTCTCTACTTGAGGAAGCCAAATCCAGTGCGTGTATAAACAGCTCCCCAGCAGACACGAACTTAGTAGTTTCAAAGTTCCATGCTTCAGAACACTAGAATAATACACACTTAATCTCAGGTTTGACAGCTGGGGGAAATCAGTAAAGAATGTATTCCTGGGGGGGTGAATCAGTAAGACGCCTACTGACAAATATGAATTTAGATCATCTATTGGTCTTCTTCTGAACTGGTAGATACCTTACGCTGAAGGAGAAAAAAAAATCACCTTCTAAACAATAGCTAGCAAAGCACTTCTGTGACAAAATATCATTTCAGATTAGTGGATTACCAAGGATCTGGTATTGTTGTGGACCAGTTTTGAGCAATCCTGCTGGACCCATGGATTGTGTGGTTAAGCCCCACAAGCGGATCAGGGAAGGCTTCTCCAAGTATATTTACTCAGCTTCTACATTTTCCTTGCTGCTAGAACAATGCTGTCTCCTGTCGTATTTTCCAGCTATTTTTATTTCATCTGTTAGCTCAGCTGTTTGAGGTCTTGCTGTTTCATCAGAAGGACTAAAGCTTCAAACCCACATCAATGTTTGTGCTTATAATTTACATATAAAGGAAGCGGTACATTTTCAGAGATATCAAGCTTCAGCAGCAAATCAAATCAAATTCCTGTCTGCTTGTGCATGTTAGCATTAAGAAGCCCTTCTTTCAAAGAGAAGCAAAGACATTTTCCAGTGTCCTGATCAATATTCATCCCTGAATCAATCACATCAAAATCAGCTGCCGTGTTTACTTAGACTCAAGCAATTCATGCTGAGAGATACTTGGGAGATGTGGAGAGGTCATGGTAAATTGTTAAACAAACTCTCTTCTGCCATAGCTTTGGGAATATCTGAGAACCATGCAGCCTGCAAACTTGGCACAGACAGGGTGGTGCAGTGGCTCAGTGGTTAGTACTGCTGCCTCTCAGCACCAGGGACCCAGGTTTGATTCCACACTTGGGCAACCATCTGTGTGGTGTTTGCACATTCTCCCTGAGCTGCGTGGGTTTCCTTCAGGGGCTCCAGTTTCCTCTCACAGTCTAAAGTTGTGCAGGTTCAGTGGACTGGCCATGCTAAATTGCCCACAATGTCCAGGGATGTTCAGGCTAGGTGGATTAGCCATGGGAAATGAAGGGTTACAGACAGGGTAAGGGGGTGGGTGTGAGTAGGGTGCTCTTTGAAAGGTCGGTGTGGACTCAATAGGCCAAATAGCTTGCTTCCACACTATAGAGATTCTATGACTCTTTGGACTGAAGACTCAGGAACAGTAGGATGCAAATAAGACAGCGATGTTACTGATTGGGTGTTGTCGTTGTCATTGCTGTTGCCTTGGTTGATGTGGACACTTATTGCTCTTGTCAGGCACTGTTGTAGTTGCTCGCTGAGTAGATCATTTCGGATGGAATTTAAACCATATAGCTATGGTTCTGGAGTTGCATGTGAACCACATATAGATTTCCCTAAAGGACATTAATGAGCCAGATAGGTTTTTACAAAAATCTGCAATGGTTCTGTTGCCACGAGTAAGACAACACTTAATTACAGATGTTATATTAATTAAAATCAAATTTCACCATCTGCAATAGTGGGATTTGTCTCCAGAACCTAGGTCACTGGATTAATAGATAACAAGGTGTAGAGCTGGATGAACACAGCAGGCCAAGCAGCATCAGAGGAGCAGGAAAGTTGACGTTTCAGGCCTAGACCCTTCTTCAGAAATGGGGGAGGGCAACGGGATTCTGAAATAAATAAGGAGAAAGGGGGAGGCGGATAGAAGATGGATAAAGGGGATAATAGGTGGAGAGGAGACAGACGTGTCAAAGAGGCGGGGATGGAGCCAGTAAAGGTGAGTGTAGGTGGGGAGTTAGGGAGGGGATAGGTCAGTCCAGGGAGGACGGACAGGTCAAGGGGGCGGGATGAGGCTAGTAGGTGGGAGATGGGGGTGGGACTTGAGGTGGGAGGAGTGGATAGATGGGAGGACAGGTTAGGGAGGCAGGGACAAGCTGGGCTGGTTTTGCAATGCCGTTGGGGAAGGGACATTTTGAAGCTTGTGAAGTCCACCTCGATACCATTGGGCTGCAGGGTTCTCAAGCGAAATAGGAGGTGCTGTTCCTGCAATCTTCGGGTGACATCGTTGTGGCACTGCAGGAGGCCCAGGATGGACATGTCGTCTAACGAGTGGGAGGGGGATTGAAATGGTTCGCGACTGGGAGGTACAGTTGCTTGTTGTGAACCTAGCGTAGGTGCTCCACAAAGCGGTCCCCAAACCTCCGCTTGGTTCCCCAATGTTGCCTCCTGCAGTGCCACAACGATGCCACCCGAAGGTTACAGGAACAGCACCTCATATTTCGCTTGGGAACCCTGCAGCCCAATGGTATCGATGTGGACTTTACAAGCTTCAAAATCTCCCCTTCCCCAACCGCATCCCAAAACCAGCCCAGCTTGTCCCCGCCTCCCTAACCTGTCCTCCCATCTATCCACTCCTCCCACCTCAAGCCCCACCCCCATCTCCTACCTACTAGCCGCATCCTGCCCCCTTGACCTGTCCGTCCTCCCTGGACTGACCTATCCCCTCCCTAACTCCCCACCTACACTCGCCTTTACTGGCTCCATCCCCGCCTCTTTGACCTGTCTGTCTCCTCTCCACCTATCCTCTCCTTTATCCATCTTCTATCCCACTCCCCTTTCTCCCTATTTATTTCAGAATCCTGTTGCCCTCCCCCATTTCTGAAGGAGGGTCTAGGCCCGAAACGTCAGCCTTCCTGCTCCTCTGATCCTGCTTGGCCTGCTATATTCACCTAGCTCTACACCTTGTTATCTCAGATTCTCCAGCATCCTACTTTCACTGGATTAATAGTCTGGTGACAGTGTCACTATGGCACCACTTCCTGCCAGACTCGTAAGTGCCTCTGAAGTCGACTAGTAAGGTATTCAGTTCTAGAAAGATGATGATTCATCATCTCCTGATTGAAATAATTAACCATCAGCAACAAAATGTCAGGTTTGTCGACACCACCCACATCCAAGGATTGCATTAAGAAGGAATTTGCGATGTAATGACCAGGTTATAAGAATAGAACTATTCCATAAACAAAATATTAGATGATTCTCAGTGGATTTCAGCCTCCAGCATGTGTCCAATATTTTTGATGATTTTTTAATCACATTTTAAATATTGTCCTTAATGCAATTCATCAAAACAGCACTATTCAACTGATGTGAATACCATATGACAGAGAAAAGAAATTATGTAAATTATACGTGAGCTAACATGTAATTCATAGGAACTTAAAATGTCAAATCAGGCTTGATTAACTTTCCAGGCCAGAGGGAACTAACTTGTAAAGTGAGATTACTGACCCGACATAAATGCGTGCCGGCCATCTGCTTTTCCCCCCATTCTTCCTATTCTCTGTTATTAAAGCAGATGGGGAGTATTTGTAGTGAGGATGGAGGGAAGGGCATAGTTTAACAAGCAAACATCTCTTTTTACTGGAAGAAAATTATAACATTAGTCAATTCTTTTAATGCCTTTTGTGTAAATGAAATTTTTTTCTGGAAGAAATGCAGAAGGTTCCGGTTGAACAACTTGTAATACAGCCAACTTCCAGTCATGCTGTGCAGTTATAGAGACTGACATAATTGAAGTAACCTAGAATATCAGCAAAGCATCCTCGAGTGTTTCTGTAGTGGCACCTAAATTGATGGTTATAGAAAGGTATCAGGTATCTGATCAGTTACAAGTAAATTTGTCATATTCTTCTTTCAAAAGGACAGTGGGTGAGTGTATTGTGAATACGTACACTCTTAGACTTTCCTTTCCTATGAACTGATGCAAGAAAACCCGCATTTATATAACGCTGTTCATGATCTTAAAATGCCCCAAAACACTTCATACTAAACTAATTCTGAAGTATTGTCATCTGTTATGAAAAAACAGCAGACGATTTGTCCTATAAAAATAATTTGTTTCAGGGATTGTGGTTGTGGGATTAAAATTTGGTCAGGATGTTGAGGAGAATGCATCTTCTCAATCCTCTTTGATTAATGCTATAGACCTGCTTACATCTGCTTGTGTGGCAAAATGGGGCATCAGTTTACTGTTAGATATGAAAGAAAGCATCTCTGACAGTACCCACTCAACAGGGCATCGAAATGTCCGAGTACAGTATATCAAAGTCATTACTGGAAAGGAGGCAGCTGTTCAGTCTATTGGATCAAAGCCAGCTCTCCGTAAAACATTCAGTTAACCCCATTCTCCCACTCTATCCTCCCAGACCTGCAAGTTTAATTCTCTCATTAACTCCTTTTGCAATCACTCATAGTTCTCACTTTTGTCACAGTTACTGGCAGTGAATTCCAGATAATTATCGCGTACGGCATTAAAGAAATCTGTCCAACACTCCTCCTGCTCTTCTTGCTCAAAGCCTTCATTTATACTCTTTTGTTCTTGTACTTACTGTAGATAACGGGAGCAGCTCTTCTTTGACTGCCTTGTCTAAACCTATCATAAAATGGTAGGTTTGAATGGAAATTTGATAAGGAATACAATCTGCTTGAGCCTTAACGTATCAAACCCAACCTTGCAGCAAAAGTCCCTCAACCATGGAACCATTCTGGATGTAATACCTGTTAGTCTAGCCAGAACATCATGAAAATTCAGTGGAACCTCCCTGCTTTTTTCAGGCAATATTCTTAATTATGAAGCTCAAGATCCTATGTGCTTACTATTCTCTCAGGAAGCCCTATCCCTTTTAAAATCCTTCTTATAACACACTTCCTTGGATTTATTAATTGTGGATTAGATCTCCTGATTCATTCTGCCAAAATGCACAGCTCACATTGTGTATTAAAATTGATTTGTCTTTTCACCTACTCCGCTAGCCTGATGTTCTGCTGCAGTCAAATGGAATCATATTCGATGGATACAAATGGAATCAAACATCAGCTTTCCTGCTCCTCTGATGCTGCCTGGCCTGCTGTGTTCTTCCAGCTCCACACTGTGTTATCTCTGACCCCAGCATTGGCAATTCTTACTATCTCTGAATCATATTCACTGCTTGCCACAGCTCTGAGCTGGACCGTATTGGCAATTTTTAAAAAAAATGTTGGATAATATTCCATTTTTAGATATTAAAAATAGCAGTCATTCTACCACTGACCCTTCAGAAACACCATTATCTAGCTTGCTCCAGTCATGATAGACAACCATTTAGCAGAACTTATGGTCTTTTGTCCTTAAATGAATACTTTCTGTCAGCTGACCTTCCTATTCTTAGTCACAATTTTATTAATCAGCTGTTAGAGATAAAAGGTAGTGCAGATGCTGGAGAATCCGAGATAACAAGGTGTGGGGCTGGATGAACACAGCAGGCCAAGCAGCATCATAGGAGCAGAAAACCATTTCTGATGGAGGGTTGAGGCCCGAAACGTCAAGCTTTCCTGCTCCGATGATGCTGCTTGGCCTGCTGTGTTCATCCAGCCCCACACCTTGTCATCTCTTTATTAATCAGCTTTTACTTTATCCCACACTTATTAAACTATATCTTGATATTACCCATTGCTTTCCCTTCAGTGACCTTCAGTTACTTCAAGATATTCAATTAGTTTATTCAAGCACAAACCTAGGCCTGAAACGTCAGCTTTCCTGCTCCTATGATGCTGCTTGGCCTGCTGTGTTCATCCAGCTCTACACCTTGTTATCTCATAAATTTATGCTGGATGTCCTTGATTAACTAGTCCTCTCAAAGTGGATACTGATATTTTCCCCTTGATTATTGTTCTCAAAATCTTGCCTACCTCTAACAATGACATGGACACCCTTTAGTTATTAGGAATGTTCTTGAACAAGGGTTTCAATATTTGTCACTCTCTAGTCTTCTGGCATCTGCCCCACATCCTATCCGAACCTGAAGGTAGGAAAATAATGGCGTTTGTTCTGCTGTCTCTGTTTCCACAGGAAACTCGAGATGTAAACCATCCGGCACAGTTCAGTTATCCACCTTTAAGTGGAATTATCCTCTCCAGAAAATCCTTACCTTCAGCTTACCTCTACTTCTCTTTTACTGATATTTTGTCAGTGCCTGCTTTCTTTGTAAACAATGACACTGAGAAATCTAGCCTTGCCCTGTATCTCTAAGTATAAATCACCTTTTTGTCTCTAATTAGTCCACCGAACTTCTTGCCACATGTTTAGTATTTAATTGGCTACACGAATCGCAGAGTCAGTTCCTCCATTCAATATGATTAAGGCTGACATTTGGCTTCAACTTCACTTTCCATCTGCTCCCTACATTCCTTGGTTCCCAAGAAACCAAAAATCTGCCTTTTAAATACATACAATGATAATGCTTCTACAACCCTCTGGGGTTAGTGTACTGTCAAGATTCACAATCCTTTGCGAGAAGATATTTTTCTGCATTCCAGTCACAAAAATTTGACCCCTTATTTTCTCACTCGATTGCTCTAGATTCTCTAATTATTTAATTCTGTTTTAGATTCTCCAGCCAGTGGAGAAAACCTCTCTAAGACCTCTAATTTCCTTACATTAAAGGTTAAAACAGCATTTGTTTTCTTGATTGATTACATGCTAATCTCTTCTATTCTGTGTAGGAATACATCGAATTATCTCTGAACATCAACATTTATAAGTTTTGCATCATTTAAGACAGATTCTGTTTTTTTTTATTTTTACAAATCAAAATGAATAATCTCACTTTCACAAATCGCACTCCATTTACCACCTTGTTGCCCACTCAATTAACTTGTCTATACTGGAGACAGCAAGAACTGCAGATGCTGGAGTCAGAGTTAATACAGGGTGGAGCTGGAGGAACATAGGACCTGATGAAGGGTTCTGACCCGAAACGTCAACTCTCTTGCTCCTTTGATGCTGCCTGACCTCCTATTTTCCTCCCGCTCCACATTGCATTGAACCTGTCTATATCACTTTGCAGCCTTTATGTCTTCCTCACAACTTGATCTCACCTGGCTTTGTATAATTAGCTAACTTCGATGCATTACTTTCAGTCTCTTAGTTAAAGACATCATCATAGGTTATCAATTGTTGAGGCCTCAATTCATCTTTGTAATACTCCCTAGTCACAGCCTGCCAACTTGAAAATGTCTGGCTATCCCCACTCTTTCAGTCAATTAACAACTCTTCTATCCGTGCTTATAAATCACCCCTCAATTCCATAAGCCCTTATTTGTGTATTAACTCTTAGTGCAGCGTTTTACCAAATTCCTTTTAGGAATCCGAGTATATATACTTACTGGCTCCCCTTTGTTTGCCCGATTTAATTTGTCAAATAGGATTTCCCTTTCATAAAACCATGTTGACTTCTAATCACTCTAAATTTTTCTAACTGCCTTGTTAAGACTTCCGTCTAACTCAGAGGCATGAACGTTAGATTAAATCAAGGATTACACCTGATTACTTAATAAATCTTCGGACGAGATAAGTGGTGCACTCCCTCTTTAAACCAAGAATGGTATAATCTGCAAAACATAATAAATACAAGACTGTGCAATTCGAAAACAACTGACCAGAGTAATTCTTTCTTTAATGGAAAAAGGTATTTTTGCTCTCTGTCATGTAGTCTCCTGGTTTGTATCTCTATGCTGCACCAAAGCTGAATCATTTCCTCATATGGGAATTATTACGCGGTTGTAACTGATGCACTGACGTTTAAAAAAAAGTGCATCTCACGCTGGGGACAGCAATTCAATGTCATACAAGATTATACGACAGTTCATTAGCTGGGTCAGAACTGAGGGCAATGGGAGCTCTAACTGCGCATTATAGATTTTTACTCACCTTTAACTATTCTAATATCCCAAAAGAACGATGAGTTGTGAATTAACAATTGGTTTAAGTGTAAACTTAATTTTTAAGGCCAAAAATACATGGTTTATGCAATTTTTCCAAGTGTTTTGCTTTGAAGATCAGACAAGCAAGGCAGCAAATTAATGATTTCACTCCCTGTGCAAGGTAATCTAAACCAAAGGACACTGCTTTCAGCTTTGAGATAAACAGAATCATGGAGTCTGATCCTTACATCACATGAAAAAAAAGGGATTTTAACTTACTTGGCCATCACAAACAAGTAGGTCTGACTATTACGGTATTGTGACTTTTCTTCATATATTAAACATTATACCGTTTCCATTTTCATAGCTCAACAGCTTAAGCCTAACATCTTATTATCTAGGGAAAAAGCTGGAATCTATTATTAAGGTGGTTCAAGCAAGACACTTAGAAAATCACAATGCAGTCAAGTAGAGTTATCATGTTTGTGAAAAGGAAATCATATTTGACTAACTTATTGGAGCTCTTTAGGAAATAATAATTGACACAATTAAAGGAGAACATGTGGATGTGCTGTACTTAGATTTCCAGAGGTATCTGATAAAGTGCCACAAGGACTATATCACAAAATAAGAGCTCATGGTGTTGTGGGTATCATATGAGCACAAACAGAAGATTCATTAGCCAACAGGAATGTATATAAAAATGTATAATGTGCAGTTAGAGCTCCCATTGGCCTCAGGGAGCAGGCAAAAATAGTCATTTTCAGGTTGGCAAGAGCTGACTTAATTTGATTATTTGATTAATTGTCACGTGTACCTAACTGCAGTGAAAAGCTTTGTTTACAAGTAACCCAGGTGGGTCATAGTGAGCAAGGGAATGCAAATCACAGGGTGAAAAACATGTAGACAGACGCATACAAGTTATATCGCACAGGGCGTGCGCCAGGCAAGATCAGCATTATTTGAAGTTAGAGAGTCCATTCATCAGTCTATTAACGGCAGGGAAAAAGCTGTAGGAGAGCATTACTGGGTGCAACGGGTCTTTAAAATTTTTGGCAGCCTTTCCACAGCAACGGGCCGTGTAAATACAGCATATGGATGGAAGGTTGGCTTCCGTGATGATCTGTGCTATGCACACAACCTTCTGTAATTTCTTATGGTCCTGGGCAGAACAGTAGCCATATCAGGCCATTATGCATCCAGACAATGTGCTTTCAATGTTGCATCTGTAAAGTTTGGTGAGGGACATGGCAGACTTACCAAATTTCCTGAACTGCCTGAGGAAGTAGAGGCGATGTTGTGCCTTCCTGACCATTGCATCTACTTGGGAAGTCCAGGACAGGGCATGAGGGGTGGCACAGGAATCAGTGCTGAGGTTTCAACTATTTATATTAATGATTTGAAAGAAGGGACCAAATCTGTGGTGCTCAATGTACATACGACATAAAAATAGGTGAGAAGCTCAGTTTTTATAAGGACACAAATGCACAGAGATAGGTCAAGTGAACGGACAAAAAATGGGCAGCTGCAGCATAACATGGGTAAATGTGAACTTACCCATTTTGACAGAAAGAATAGAAAAGCAGCACATTTTTTACATGGAGAAAGATGTAGAACTCTGTAGTACAGAGGGTGTTTGGTACACGACTCTCAAAGTTATAAAAAGTTAGAATGCTGGTACAGCAAGCGATTAAGATGGCATGTGAAAGGTGATTTATTGCAAGGGCAATTAAATATATAAGTAAGGAATTTTTACATATCGTCTGTCATAATTCAAAGCCCTCAGAAAATCATCAATTAATCTGAGAATATGATTTTGGGCTCTCAATAAACGATGTAATTTTTTAAATGTACGCACCGACTAAGCTGAACTAATTGCAGGACATCGGCTACTCAATTTGACCTTTAGCGGTGAATATCATTAATACAGAAAAGGAAAATAAATAATGCATAAAGTGTGGAGCTCCCTCAAGGTATCAGCTGCAAATCAGTGGTCTGGGTTTGGCTGGATCAGAAAGTTACAGAACTGAGGAGAGCTGGACGTCCTACTTTTTGGATAAGACAAAGTAAAATCTGCTTTCTAGATGGACATAAAAGATCGGCTGGTGCTATTTCAAGAAAAACTGGGAATTTTTACCAAATGTCCTAGGTAATGTTTATCTCTCAAACAAAATCTCTGAAATAAATATTCTGTTGATGATCATATTTTGTACTTGCAGGAGCTTGCTGTGTGCAAATTAGCTTTCATGCTTCCTACACAGAATTGTAATGCTGCAGGAAGGCCATTCAGCCCATTATGTCTGCACTGATTCTCCAATGTGAACTGCAGGCAATGACCTAGTGGTGTTGCTACTGGATTAGTAATCCAAAGAATGAAGCAATATTCTGGGGCTCCAGGTTCAAATCCTACCATGGCAAGTTATGTAATTTGAATACAATTAACAAAATCTGGAGTTTGATCACTGATTGTCATAAAAATCCTCTGGTTCACTCCTGTCCTTTAGGAAGAAAACTGCCATCCATTGTTTGTCTGGCCTGTATGTGGCTCCAGATACCATAGAAATGTGGCTGACTCTTAAATGCCTAGGAAACCATTCAGTTATACTCAAGGCAACAAGGGAAGGGCAATAAATACTGGCCCAGCAACCTCAAGGGAATAATTTTAAAAAATCATTATGACTTAGTGCCTTTTGAGTGCTTTTCCCATATCTCGCACAGTGATTCTATCCAGTAATTATCCAATGTTTCAATTGACTCTACCTCCACCACACTTCCTGACAGTGCATTCCAGGCCTGAGCCACTTATTGTGTGAAAAAGCTCTTTCTCACATTACATTTGCTTTAAATTTGTGTTCTCTAATTCTCAATCCTTTTTACAAGTGGAAACAGGTTCTGCTTATGTCACAGTACATGCTACATTCAAAAGTATAAATACATTGGGCTCGTGCAAGACATTACTGATATATACGTTCTTTATTTCTAAACCGTGTGACAATAGAAACTGAAGCTTATTCTTAATCCTTCTAATTCTTAAGTATATTGCTAAAGCTAGCCTAACCTTTCTGAGGAGCAAGCCAAAGGTGAAATAAGGGCACACGTATCCTCAATATTCTCAATTGAAATTCTAGTCAGAAACAAAAATTGAGCTGCACTCACTCGTAGCTGAATTCCAGTTAAATTGTAACATCAGCAAAGAGCAGACTGTCCAACTTTCTCCAACATAGCATTTAACAAGAGATGGCTCAAGTTGATTTGAAAGTTCCCAGAAGTAACAATGGACTACTTGTGACCTTGTTTAAGCAGTACTTTGCATTGGCTGCAATTAAACAGCAAACAATGTGAAGTCAAAGCAAGGTTATCTGCCTTAATTGTACTTTGGCTGATATTTGTACCCAATTAGTCTAAATTGCTTGCATTTATACAAACATAAAACCACCTTTTACGAAGCTCACATATGTTGTATAAAAGGGTCAGTTCTGTTGAATTAAGGGTTAACATACAGAAGCAGATAAAACATTTTCTGTATTATAGATAATGCAAAACTCAGTAAGACTGCTAATTTTATTTAGAAATTTTATGATGGATTATTTTGCTCTGTCTGGAAAACTGACTCTTGCTTTGTAAGGCTGTGTTATTGAGCTTGCTCGTAGCCTGAAGGAAAGTGAAACATCACCATGCAGTAACCAACATTAATTTTTGCCTCTATTTTTGATGTAACTGGCAACCTTTAATACCTGCAGCAACGCTCAACTTCATAAGGTTGTCTCCCTAACCCAGTCCACATAAGCTTTTTGAAATTACTTCCCCATTTCTGGAGCTTCCTGAAAATAAATTATTCAGTACAAAATGGTTCAATGCTAGCAACGGTGCTATAAATCTGTTATCTGACAAAAAAACATGTGCCTTTTAGAAACTTCATTTCCTGTGGACTTTTATTTTTGTTAATAGTTCCAACTGAAAGTTCGTGCCAGACATCTCCTCAGACAGTTTCACTTGTGTCGATAATCATGGTCTTCCCTGCAGATAATTTACAGACTACGCACAGTCTGAGCATCAAGAGCCAAATCACAACCAGTAAGAGAACGTGCTCTGGTAACTGATGTAAAGTGGGTGTGTATTGCAGAAATGTCAAGCTGCACAAAGCTACATCAAAGCCAGTGAAATATAGTGCTGCAGTGAGGGATCAATGCGACAGACCCTGGAACGTGCTGATGTTCAAAAATACAGAGACTTCTGTATTCAAAGTAGTGTGAATTACAGATCCTACTGCATTAACTTAGACTGCAGAGACATTTATGCATCAGTTTGTTTACAATACAGAACACTGACACTATATTTGAGGTGCAGAATAAATCCATAAAGTTATTTGCTAACTACTTTAATAAATGGAATTCTGGCAGTGGTCATTTGAAGAATGGTAATTTGCAGTGAGCTTGAAACAAAATTAAAAGCTTTCAGGAAATGCATAAATGTCTAGTAGAATTGTAGAAATTTATTCATAAATGAAGCAGAAACCACCAGACTGGTTACGTTATACAGGAAATACAGCAATCCAGTCTCTACTTATCTTGAGCACTTTTATTAGCCTACAATCTTGCAAATCTCCAGCACTCATCACATTAAATGTATTGGCACAAGTAAAAACTGAGTTCTAAGCTGAATTACTGCGTCAGGGTGTTGTTAATTTTTAAAAATGCTTTTGAATGTAAACGCAAAACCATCCGCCAACATGTTCTACATGGCTATGTCCAGAGCAGCTTTTGTCTGTACAGTGGTGCAATTATTCATGACTTTTCATGTATTCAGCATTTTCTGATTTACTGTAGCTATGTTCCTTATGCAGAAACTGAATGAGATAACACTGATTTGATTGTAACTCTGCTTTAGGGAAGGTTGCTTTCAAGGAGACTCAATGTGTTTTGAGTACAATCAGAAGTACACTGCACAGCTTTGTGGTGCAATATAAATCATGATTATCCTGCGTGGGCACTTGCGCTGACTGGATCCTATTAGAGATGTTTGCAGATTGGGGTGTTGCAGGATCACATCTTAATACATAACTGAGCCAATTGAAAGTTACATCTGATTTCTAATTTAGGTCATTGCCTGTCCAGTAAAATAAACAATCAAACGTATACCAGCTGTTGAGAATTCAGTCTGGTCTGTTGCTGTTTAACGTATTAATTAATCAATCAATCAATAATGAATTAACTAATTAATTACATTTCAATTCACGTCTTATTTGTTGGATTTGCATTGAAAATTGTTTCCCTATCCATACTGCCCCAATGGAATCCCCACCATGTCCTTAAGGTGTGCACCACCCATTGTTGCTTCCTTCCAAAATTCAGCGTGGCGCGCACTGTCTCTGTGTTGACCAATTCCACAGCTTTAAAACATCACACAACACCATGGAAGATGCAGCAGCCCACATAAAAAAAAATCAAACATGTGCTTGTTATGTGTTGCTTAGATCTTTGGGGCTTATCGTGAAAGACTACATAGCTGGTGTTCTGTCTCATTACCTAATTTATACATGTGGAAATAGACCGCAGAAGACAAACAAAAAAGTAACACAATAGGACAGTTATGTTATACATAAACTATATAATTTAGTTGTTTCAAGAGATGTAGCCATTGTTAGATGGGCCAACATTTCTTACTCATCCTTAATTATCCCTTGAACAGAAAGGTTTGTTAGGCCATTTCAGAGGACAGTTAAGAGTTAATCACGTTGCTGTGGGTTCAGAGTAATTTACCGGCCAGGTAAGGATGGGCATACGAACCCATGTCCCTAGATCATCAATCTAGTCTTGTGGATTACTATCCCAGTAAAATTATTACATATCATTTCTTTTCTCTGCACCCAATGATGATACTCGATGGAATAATTTTGGATTTATAAGAATGATAGAATTTGCAATGGAATGATTTTGGAAGCAAAATCTGAAGCTATAATTAAAATTAATTTGGACAAATAAGCCCAAGAGATAACTACATTGAAATTGCACAGAACTCATTTTAAGTATCTAGTAATAACTAAATACGTGTTCATCTTTTCTGACATTATAGATCAAACAATGTTTGACTGCAAAGTAGGGTCCCTGGACTGAAATGTTAATTCTGCTTTCTCTCCACAGATGCTGCCAGACCTGCTGAGATTTTCCAGCAACTTCTGTTTCTGCTTCTGATTTCTAGTATTTGCAGTTCTTCGGTTTTTTGTTTAATGTTCAATTGCTGTTATGTACACCATGAGTGCAAAACTGTTCTGAGGAAGGGTCACTTGATCCAAAACATTAACTCTGATTCTCTCCAGAGATGCTGCCAGACCTACTCAGCTTCTGCAGAAATTTATTTTCTGTCTCTGATTTAAAGCATCTGCAGTTCTTTTAGTTTTTAAAACCTTCCAAACCTGGGTTATGTTTGGATAGAGTTTCCTGAAAAATTTAATGCTGGATTGAACTATAGCTGGTTGGAGGCCTGTCATTGACAATGGACATAGTTTAAGGAAAATAATTGGGACATTTGCAAAAGCTCATCACGCAACCTTGAAGCAAAATCGTTCAAGTACAGCGTTACCCCGTAGTATCACATCATCAGTGTTTAACTGGCTTAGTTTATTGAGGGGCTGTGCAGCAGAATCCTTCGAGCAGCATATGCAAAAGTACAGCTCGATTATTTAATGTTATTCGAGCGTCATTAGTTATTTCCTGTAATGTTACTAATTCAGCTAGGACTCACCCACGCACACAGCTCTCAGGGAATTTGATTTGAGTAATGGCTGAGCAGCTGAATCTGAAACCGAATCCTTTCATCTTATCCTAAATTTCAGGCAAATCCATCAGTATTATTTACTTAACTGTTCCCTGAAAGCCTTTTACAGTCTTTCTTGACAGACCTTTTATAAAACTTGCTCACGATCCAGCTGCTTTTCCCGATTTTCAGTCCATTGTTTCAACACAATTCAGCATTGAGTCAGTCACCAGCCCATGAGTCTGGAACACCCTTTTAACCCACCATTTTCTATTGATTCAGAAAAGGCTATATGAAGCAATAATGTGTACATTGTCCTGGCAACATCAAGGCGGGGTAAATGAATGCACATCAAAGCTGCTAATCTTTTAGCCCATTATCAACTTGGCAAATCAGGGCATGTATAATCCAATATTGCTATTCAAGTATACTAATATATTTTCTCCATCTTAAAATAAGCTCTTCTAGCTAATATTTTCCAAATCAACATGAGCATCAAGGAAAAGCAGTACTGTTTGCTACATTACAAAGGTGCTCACAGATGGTGGCAGGTGAAAGGGGGACGCTTCCTGTGAACGTGTCCATGCTTCACAGTCAACCCTTAATGCATGTTTCATGTCATCACTTAATGTGTACTTAGCCAGAGCAAGTGCATGGTCCTGGACTTCATTCCAGATGTATGCAGAGACACTTAAATTGGCCCAAGTATGGCTTCTATCCACTGGTAATCCATACCATTGGAAAACATTTAAGAAAAAGCTTTGGAAGTCTGTTGCATTTTTGAAATTGAGCAAATATCACAAAGATAACCTTTGAAACAAAACCCCATAAACCTGCTATTCTATTGACTGTGCTAATTATGAAAACCCAGTGGGCTCACTAATTTCCTTCAATGCAGGGTGTGAGCTATCATGTTTCGAGCTCACATTGTATCTTGATTTTTAATGTTGTCTATTCTGGCTTCTCAGCTGTAAAAGCAATTACATAAAAAGATCCATTACCACACATTTCTGTGTAATCAGCACCCCCAATACTACATCAGAAGAATAAACAGGATCGAAGTTAGTTGTGATACTCTTCAGGGCCGAGCAGATCACTATTATATTCAAATGGATGGGATATCAAAGAATTATTTGGTCCTGCTGAATCCTATCCTATTTGTCTGCACCTGTGTATATTTAGTAGTTTTGTATTAGGAAAAAGGCAGTAACTGTAATGGACTTCAACAGCAAGAGTCAAAATTAAGGGGTACCCAGAGTTATCATTTTGGTGTATTGACCAGGAATTAAACAAAGGTATCACAGAAGCAAACTTTTAAATTTAATCTCTAAGCAACTGGTTTTGTGTTGAAAAAAAAAATCACTCTACAGAAAAAGAGTATGTGACGAATGCCATGTCAACTTGAAACAGAACATTTTCATATAGAGCCTTTCAGAACCTCAGGATGTTACAACCAATGAAGTACTTTTCAAACTGTACATTGTTGTAATGCAGGAAATGAAGACAATCTGGGCACAGCAAGGTTCCAAAAACATCACTGCGATGATGATTAGATTTTCTGAAGTTGGTTGGGAGATTACATGTTGGTCAGGACCACAGGGAACATCCCTGCAGTAGGCTGAATCATGCCAAGTGATCCTTTTGTCCTCGAGAAGGCAGACATGGCCTTGGTTTAAACAGTGCACCTACGAAGCACAGCTCCTAAATTGCAACACTGAGTTCTGTGCTCAAATCTCTGAAGGGACTGAAACCTATAACTTTCTTACTGCAAGCCTACCACAAAGTGAAGGCTGACACTTAACTTGGATATGCCCTTCTAATGTAAGGGAGGATAGAAAATAAGTAATTCACCATTTGACTGCACTACTCCAGAGACTAGCTGTAGTACTAACGCCTAAGAAATGGACTATAACTTGAATAAATTCAACATGTCTTCATTCAAGTACTTATTGATTCAACTCAAGGTGACTGCCAGTCAGTCAGAACTCCTAAAATAAACTCTTCTGCAAACAGTTAGGACAGAAATTGTGAAAAAATGAGGATTGTATGTCTGCAAGTCATAGGTAGATGAATAACTAAACAGAAACATTGACCGCTCCCCCCTCCACCCGCCACTTATATTATAGTCTGCAGATGTACAAAGTATCATTTCGTTCCTGAACGACTACTGAAGATTAAAGGGTGATCTCGCTCAGTTGTAAACGACTAAAAGGTTTGATACAGTAGGAAGGGACAAGCTATTTCCTTTTGTGTGGGAGATACCACAACAAGGCATAAAACAAAATTAGGGTTTGCTATTATGGAGCAAAGTCAGGAAGTACTTATTCAATCATAGAAGTATAAATTTGAATACCTCCCCCAAAATAGCGGTTGAGGGTTGAAATCAGTTTAAAAATTTCAAAACTGAAATTGATAGGTTTTTGTAAAACAAGAGCACTAAAGGCTATAGAACCAAAGCAGGTAAATTGATTTAATATTCATATATTATATAATGTACATTAGTATATCTATTGTAGATGAACCATGATCTAACTGAATGATAGATCAGGTTCTAGAGGCTCTTAGGTTCCTATGATTACAAACTGAAAATAAAGCCAATTTAAATGGATGCCTGGTTCCTAAACACTTCCCATTGCAAAATATTTCAAGAATATGGTTAAACTTCAGTTGCCTTCCTAAGTAATCCAAAATCAGAGTGAAACTGGATTTTGAAGTCAAACTCTCACGAGAAGACAGGATATCATGGATGCTTGAACTCTAGTATAAAAACAGAAAATGCTGGGAATATTCAGCAGCTGCGAGAAAGAATCAGAGTTAATCGCTCAGGACAATAATTTTTCATCAAAACTAGAAACTGTCAGAGATGTTGCCAGTTCTGAGTTATTTTAGTATTTTTGGTATTTCATTATGTCTTCATGTATTTAGAGAGTTTGGAACAACAGTATGTCACATGAGCAATGCCAAAGTCTGAAGGTCTTCCTTATCCGTTTGTTACAGCCCTGCTGGAAAGTCACCGTTTGTCAGTAAACCCAAGAACAATTCACGAGATTTTCTAGTGGATTCATAACGGTTTGTAGTTTTATGGGTATGCAAAAAACTGCATATCTCATAATGCAAGTTAATAAGCTGAAATGTTTTTGTGTTTAGCACTTACCAGCTTGCCGTGGACCTCTCTTTCTCCTGAAGGCAGCTCCTGATTGAAGCGCCTCCATTAGACTATCCATTACACCAGTCTCATCACCCTCTGTGGACAGAGAAATAGCAAGAAGCAGAGATCAGATAACTGTTAATAACAAAAGCAAATCATCAGCAATCACAGGTGACTAAACTTACTCCGGAATTATGATGATCTTGAACATGAACCTACGTTACTGAGCCAACCATATGGAACAGTCAAAATGAGTACAATTTAAGAATAACAGAACATGCGTTGCTGTACAGAATAAATTTATAAATGCATAATTCGACACATATTTCTGCAATTCCTAACATAAAATTACAATACATTGCAGTTACTCATACCTCAATCAGAAATCAAATAGTTTCAATACTTTCACCATACCCACCTGGCTCCTGCCTCCATGCTCTCATGCAGGTATGGAATTTTGAGAAAGGTACCAGCATTAGCTTTCAATATCTCAGCAAAATGGCCACTCTCAATTTATGGATAATATGAATAAACCGGTTCAGAGATGTTATCATACATATCTGGTGACAGGTGGGACAACAACCTGGACCTCCTGGATCAGAGACAGGGACACTGCTGCTGCACCACAAGAGCCCATCACTCTTCATTTATGCATCCTGGTAGCGAATGCCTATGAGCTGTTTGATGGGAGTTAGGGGGCACTGCAGCAACACTTGATGTTTGTTGTCAACCAACATAAACACTACTTTACTTTCCATTTGTAATCACTGGATTCCGAGCAGTTGTAGGAACTATGACATATCCTTCTCGTTTGAAGGATAATTGTCGTGTCTCGATTGCAGCAGGTAGTTCAGTATAAGCTGTGAATTTAAGCTTTTGGACTCTTGTCTTTATGATCTCATATAACATAAAGCAGTTGATTTACCCATTCAGTGTTAGGGAATAAAATGTTGCTTTCTCAGTCTCAGAATAAGAACATGTCCTTTGGTTCAAAAATTATCTAAATTGAGATAACTGCTGCAATATTCATCCACTTCTCTCGAAATATCAAAGGAGATGAATTAGTCTTTTAGAAATGTGTGAACTCTATGCAAAACAGTAGGAACATATCTGACCATCTGTATAGCCACAACCATTCTCAGTATCATGGAGCTGCTCCTTTCAGGTAAACGCAGTCATCAGTTTAGACAGGAAAGAAAGTATAATTAACAAATCCCACAAATGCTGGCAATTCACAGCAGATTTAAAACCATGTTGAAGGAAAAGCTTAATATGATTTTGTCAGAACTCAGGTAACCTTTTCTGTCAGACATTAATCAACTTCCAATGCACTTGTAGCAGTTGTAGACTCATAGAATCGTACAGCATGGAAGCAGACCCTTTGGTTCAACTCAACCACACCGACCAGACATCCCAATCTGACCTAGATAACAAGGTGTAGAGCTGGATGAACACAGCAGGCCAGGCAACATCAGAGGAGCAGGAAAGCTGACATTTTGGGTCTGGACCCTTCTTCAGTCCAGATCTGAAAGGTCAGCTTTCCTGCTCCTGTGATGCTGCTTGGCCTGCTGTGTTCATCCAGCTCTACACCTTGTTATCTCAGACTCCAGCATCGGCAGTTCCTACTATCCCCCAATCTGACCTGGTCCCCTTATCCAGTATTTGGCCCATATCCCTCTAAACCCTTCCTATTCATATACCCAGCTGCCTTTTAAATTGTACTCACCTCTACCACTTCCTCCAGCTGCTAATTCCAAACACGCAACCCCCTCTGCGTGAAAATGTTATCCCTCAGGGTCCTTTTAAAATCTTTCCCCTCTTAAATTAAACCTATGCTCTCTAGTTTTGGACTCCCCCACTCTAGGAAAAAGACCTTGGCTTTTCACACCATCCATGCTGCTCATTATTTTATAAACCTCTATAAGGTCACCCCTCAGTCTCCGATGCTCCAAGGGAAAAAAAAGCCCCAGCCTATTCAGCCTCTTCCGATAGCTCAAACCCTCCGGTTTTATAGTTTCTTGTAAATCTTTTCTGCACTGTCCCAAGCTTAGTATCCTTCCTAAAGAAGAGCAGCTCATAAAAAGTATACAGCAAACTATTTTATCTCATCACTGTGGAAGAGAAATATAGTGCATCTGTTAAATTCTGGAATAAAACATAATAGCACATGGAAGCCCCCTCAATGGTGAAGATGAAAATTGTCTATTCCCAGTAACTTCACATTGCTTGTCTAAACTATTGCACACCAACTGTTCACATAAAAGTTAAGCTAATTAGGCTGCACTTCTAACAGAACCTTATATTTGGCAAGGATGGGGATGGCATCATTCTAATGGTAGAGACACTGAACTAATAATTCAGACATCAAGCTAATGCTCTGGGGATGCAGGTTCAAATCGCACCATGGCAGTTGGTGAAATTTAAATTCAATTTATAAATCTGAAATATAAAGCTAATATCATTGATAGTGCTTTTGTCAATTATTGTAAAAACCCAGGAACAAATGCAGAAGTTGCTGGAAAAGCTTAGCAGGTCTGGTAGCATCTGTGAAGAAAAATCAGAGTTAACATTTCGGATCCAGTGACTCTTCCTCAGAACATGGGTCACTGGATCTGAAATGTAAACTCTGATTTTTCTTCACAGATGCTGCCAGACCTGCTGAGCTTTTCCAGCAACTTCTGTGTGTTTGATCCTGATTTTACAGCATCTGCATTTCTTTCAGACATTAGTGAACTAGATGGGTTTTTACAACAAAATAAAAACCGAGAAAAATGCAGATGCTGTAAGTCAGGAACAAACACAGAAGTTGCTGGAAAAGCTCAGCAGGTTTGGCAGCGTCTGTGGAGAAAGAAATAGAATTAATCCTTTGAGTCCATTGACTTCTTCAGAGTTCCAAAACCTTAACTATTTCTCTTTTCAGATACTGCCAGACCTCCTGACTGGGTTTCTCCTGCACACGCTGTTTTTATTTCAGCATAGCACTTGGTTGCATCCTGAGGATAAACACAGTTTGACGACATGAAACATTCTATCTAATCTTACCACTACAAGTGCTATCAGATGAGACAGGAACTTTCAGATGCTGACTGCACATGTACTGAAAAGGACTAGTCAATGGATTATGGGTAAAAGCTGTGGTGCGGTGGAATAAATAGGATAATTCTTTGAATGAGCTGGCACAAGAATGAAGGACCAAATGCCCTTGTGTTATCATTTCCAAACAGCTACTGTACTTAGGCTTTCTAGAAGAGCAGAAGAGAGTCAAAAAACACTTGGCTATCAACACTATTTTTCAATGTACTGCAGTGAGAAGTCAGTAACATTTGCTGTACATATTGCACCCTTTCAATACTACCAAATGTGACATGAGTGTCTCCGTTACATGTCTGCTTGCAGCACAGTAACACTGAAGCATAGACTGGATTTCAGTTCTTTATACAAAGGAAAACAAACTTATTTCGCTTTGTGGTTTTACCAATTAATGAACATTCCTTGCCCAGAATTGAGTCAATTATTCCTCAAAAGAGTTAAAACAACAAATATAATCAATGGCATAAAAATAGAGCTCTGTCACCTTCAGTACATTTTTGCTGTCAATTAACACCTCCTCAAGTCAATGAGAAATTTTGTTGCACTAAAGTGTTTGCAATACAAAAACTGACAGCAGATGTTCTATATCTGAAATCCAGATAGAACTTTTAGATCATAGAACTCCAACAGTGTGGAAACAGGCCCTTCGGCCCAACAAGTCCACACTGATCCTCAGAACATCCCACCCAGACCCATCCCCCTATAACCAGCCTAATTTACACATCCCTGAACACTACGGACAATTTAGCATGGCCAATCCGCCTAGTTTGCATATCTTTGGACGGTGGGAGGAAACCCACACAGACACGGGGAGAACGTGCAAACTCCACACAGACAGTTGCCCAAGGGTGGAATCGAACCCAGGTCACTGGCGCTGTGAGGCAGCAGTGCTAAATAAGCAACCACACAGATTCAAAATCTCTTGCTTAAAATTTGTATCAACTATTTTCAAAAGATATTTTAGTTTTAAATTCTTACACTGGATACGGATGTGTAATCCATGTCAATTGCCTTGAATTGAATGGTTTGTTAGGTCACAGGACAGTTAAGAGTCAACCATATTGCTGTGGGTCTGGAGTCATACGCAGTCCGAATCAGGTAAGAATTACAGATTCCCTTCCAGAAGGGAATCAGTGAACTCAATGATGTTTTTATGATAATCGATAAGTCGTCATTAGGCTAGCTTTGAATTCAAGTTTCACAACCTGTTATACTGTAACTTAAACTCTGCCTTGAACATCAGGCCACTATGCTACCATCTCTCTGATATTTTTAATGTCATGATG
>JAHRHZ010000250.1:1592052-1605614 GCA_024137785.1 Ginglymostoma cirratum
GCTGCTTGGCCTGCTGTGTTCATCCAGCTCTACACCTTGTCATCTCTAGTAACAACTCAGCAGTTTTCCTCTGCTTATGAAAGATTTGTGCAATAACTGCAGTTAGTGAGTTAGTCTCAGGAACAGTATATTTATGTAGTTACCAGATGGTGTATGCAGGAGGCAAAATGGCTGATTGCAGGCCTGTTTTTATCTGTGATCTAGGCACAATTAGATTCAACTAATTGCCTTAATGTCAGGAATCTTTTCTTATGCAGATTATGTCAGCAATTTGCTGACACAATTTTGTGTTCCACAGGGATGGGTTCTGGGTCCTCTTTTGTTTGTAATTTATATAAATGATTTGGATGAGAATATAGAAGGTATGGTTATACCTATGATAGAATATAGAAGGTAAGTTTGTGGATGACACCAAAATTGGTGGCACTGTAGAAAGTTTTCTAAGTTTACAAAGGAATCTTGATCAAATGGGTCAATGGGCTGAAAAACGGCAGATGGAGCTCAATCTGGTTAAATGCCAGGTATTGCATTTTGGCACAACAAACAAGGGTAGGGCTTATACAATTAATGGTAGGGCCTTGGATAGTGTTGTAGAACAGAGGGATCTGGGGTGCAGGTACATAATTCTTTAAAGTCACATATAGACAGGATGGTTAAAAAGGCGTTTGGCACGCTTGCCTTTATTGCTCAGTCCTTTTAGTATACGAGTTGGGGCGTTATGTTGAGGTTGTATAGGACATTGGTGAGGTCTCTTTTGGCATACTGTGTCCAGTTCTGGTTGCCCAGTCATAAAAAGGATATTATCAAGGTGGAGAGGGTTCAGAAGAGATATACCAGGATGTTGCCAGGTATGGAAGGTTTGAATTATAAGGAGAGGCTGGATAGGCTGAGACTTTTTACACTGGAGCGTTGCAGGTTCAGAGGTGACCTGGTAGAAGTTTCTAGAATAATGAGAGGTATAGATAGAGTTGATGGCTATTGTCTTTTCTCTAAGATGGGGGAGTTTCAAGATGAGGGGGCACATTGTTAAGGTACGAGGAGAGTTAAAATAGATATGAGGGAAATTATTTTACACAGAGGGTGGTTTGCATGTGGAATGAACTTCTTGATGATGGATGTGGGTACAATTACAACATTTGAAAGACATTTGGATGGATATATGAATTGGAAAGGTTTGGAGGGATACGGGCCAGGAGCAGGCAGGTGGGACTAGTTTAGTTTGGGATTATGTTCAGCATAGACTGGTTGGGCCGAAGGGTTTCTGTGCTGTATTACTCTGTGACTCTATTTGTTTTGAAAACAGATGAATCCTGTCAATGTGAGTTACATTATGAGCTATGTCAGACAAGCTGTGGTTAGCTAGCTAATCAACAAAACTAAAATCCCAACAGCACGTCTCCAATGAATCTGATTGAGCGTTCTGCACTCGCCTATACTTAAACGTGCGGAATGAGTCATCTACCCAGTTGATGCAGGAAGCAGCCAAGCTCTTTTCACAGGCTCATGGAGACGGTTACTAAGCAACAGGGTTTTAGCAATGGAGTGCGTAGGTCTCTGAAACAATGGCAGCAAAAAAAGACTGCCTTGTTACAGGAGCTGTGGTTGCAGCAATTACATATGAGAGTTAACAGTGCCCACCTTGGGAATCTCACAGTGAACATTTTGATTATATGCTCCATACAGCTGATCCGCAGCAGGACAACATGATGGGTTGTGGCACAGCACCAAGTTAAAGGGAAGCCTTGCTTTCACAGCTAATATTTCACACTACAGTTTCAGTTCTTCCCCAATATATCAATACCTTGCTTCACAGAATCCCACTGCCATCTTCCCGACATGACTATTCTTCACTTGTGAATCGAGAGAATATTGTAGGCTTTTCAAATGTGGGAAGTCATTGTCCCAAGACATGATATTTTCTGCCATCGCACATAGACACACTTTTCAGCTATGAAATGCCCAGTCCAGTTTTATTGTAAAACTGAGGCTCACTGAATGCACTTGCCATATCATCCCTGCACCCACCAGAGTCAAGAAACCCACCTGGTTTATATGATTTAGAATAACATGCGAACTGAACTTAGCAACTGAGTATGGGATAAAATAATACAATTAAACTGAGACTTTAAAAATAAAAATTTTAGAAGGCCAGAATAATATTGGGAATTTCCCATCTTCATGAGGAGCTTTGAGCTTATAGATACCCTATGTTACGCTTGTCTACTTAATCACTATAGCATCCAAATCAAGTTATATAGGCACCTTTGGGTTGATTCAGGCTTCAATCCAAACTTATTGCCTTATTTATCCAAGTATTGAGAGCCAGGGTGAAAGTTGGCAAACTCAGGACTTGAGCATACTGGAAACTGTTGGGGTCTAACCAACTAAATGAACCCTGTTTGTTATTTTAATTGCTATGCCACATCTGCAATATTGAAAGTCTTCCTCTCTTCCACTCCCCCAAGGTTCTTTTCTAAATTATCCATGTTACTTCTGTTCCTTCCTTTTAACATTTTCAGGAAATTTTTATGAAGCTACAAAGACTCAATTGTACCATAGTAAATTAAATCCTTTAATCAAATCCTCTATCCTTTCTACACTTCTGATTCTAATACTCTTTCCACGTTTAACAAGCCCATAATTATTTTCTTTACTCAGCTTCTTCATACAGGTGAGAAACAAGAGAGGTCTAAGCAATGATCCTTGGGATAGTTTCTTCAATAGCTATCCCTAACAGGCACAACACATATCAAATGTTTTGTGCTTTCTATTTTTGGATTAACTTCTTACACGACCTGGCTTGCATAAGCAAACTTTTAGGTCTGGATCTTCCGAGGTACGGTAGTCTCATACAAAATACAACTCCAGCTCTTTTATTTTAAACATAAGAGAGGGAGCTCCACACTTGTGTGATTCCAATCAGGGTTCCTTCAGAAATGCAATTCCAAACTTTCATTCTGACCGCTCTTTTGTAGTGTTGATCTGTCAGAAAGCTGCATCGTCTGCACAGCAGTCAGCTGTTGTATTTAGAAATTTGAAGGTTTGGACAGCCATTGTCAAATGGTAAGGACTGAGGCAAGTGTTATGTTAGGGTGTTGAGGGGCTCGGGTGGGACATGGTGCGAGGCGAATACCATGAGAAATGGGGAGTATGGTGCCAATTGGGGCAGATTAGGCCACCAAGTGTGTACAGTGCCAGGTGCAATGCAAGTAGGGCAATGCAAGTGATGCAATGCTCAAGACAGGACAGGGCCAGGTAGTGGGAGAGAGAGTCCATAAGGAGCAAGGAGGGTGGGTGTCAAGTCTGGGGTTTTGGGTCTGCCACTGGGGACTTGGCTTGAATTGTCCCTGTTTATTTTGGGGAGGGGCAAGTCACATGCAGCTATTTTTGGGAGGGCATTGCGATCATTGAGTCAGGGCACGAGCGTGTACATGTCTAGGTGAGGTGCAGTTGGGTTTGTGTGTGAAGCAAGTATGCAGTCTAATTAATAGTTACTCAGGAGCCAAATTATTTATTTAACTTTTTTGTTCATTTATAAAATAGATTTCATACATTTATTTACTTTAAATTTTAAATGGAGACTTTTGGAAGGTTCCAGGCGGAGAGGAACCGTCTGGCAGAAAACTCAATTTTGTAGTCTGCTGTGGTGGGGATTCTGCAGGGTCCCTATGCACAACTCCCACCTCTTATGGAATAGGATTGTCTGGCCTGCGGCTAATGATCAAAGGAGGAAAGAGAGGTCAAGAACCAGTGAGATTTAGGTCGGGCATTAAAATGGTACACACAGCAAAAGGGCAGAATGACAAATTGGGAATGCTAAAAAATTTAAAAGGTTGGCTAAATACAGAGACCTGTGAAGCTGTGAGCCTGTATACAGTTACAGGGATGGTTATAATATTTCCCTTTTTAGATTTTTTTTAAAGTTATCAACCATCTACCATACATACACACAAAGCACAGATAAAGGTAATTGTTGATGAAGCAATTGTTTTACAGATAGTCCTCCAGCCTATTTCTGACTATTTCAGCAGACACTCCTTTTCAGAATTTTCAATGTCATGCAGGCAATGGCAATAGCATCCCTTCCCAGTAGGACCACTAATATGTTAATAAACTTCTAGTAGCCTACGTAAGTTCCACCTGGCGTTGACAGCGTTTGCAATTCTTCTGGGCAACTGCATGCTCCCACTGAAAAAGCAAACTGATTCTTTGATTTTCAAACTGTTGTAATTGGCACGTTTCCCACTTTTTTTTTTAAAACAACAGTAAGTTTTACGAACTGGGTGAACTGAACACTGGAAATAGTTCTGATTTATTAAACTAACACACAGACACGTTCCTAGCACGCCACTAGTTTTTATGTCTAGCACATTACTTATCTCTCTTCAAATTTTTCTTAAGCAGCTATACTTTATAAACATAAAAAGCATGGCCTGACTTGTATTGGTCTTAAATCCAACGGCAGGATGCCATCTCATAATTAAATCAATTCACAGGATGGAAGTAAAAATGATAAATATTCTTGTCAGCCTTATTTGGCAAAACCAATGATGTTTGCCCAGACCCGTTTCAGAATGCACTGCGTCAATCAGGAACGCACATCAATCAGCGGGCAATTCGGACGTTCCCAGACAAGTTCTTCGGACCCACTCATGCCAAAATTGGAAAGTAGTTATGAAAGAAAGAGAAGTGTAAAGAAGTAAGTGAAAGACCTTATGTAAGACTTCAGCTTGCACTTACAGACCCACAGAAATTGAGAATGCTTTAACTTTCTTCACAATGGCAACAAAAAGGACAAATTGCAGATTCACAAGGATGTTATCAGGAATGAGGTTGCTACAGCTAAAAGAGGCAACTGGAATACTGCAATTTTTGTAATAAAACTTGGAAGAGCAAGGGGGAATATAGCGTTCTTTAAGATTTTGTAGTGTTATGATGAGCTATATGACAATTTGATTCTCCATACAGGCCAGGATCTGGAACCAAGAGGTCAAGTTGATTAAAAACAAGTAGCAAGAGGGGGTGGGGGTGGTTCAAAAAGTCTCTGCTACTCATCATTGCTGAAGCAGTCTATAATTTCCATGAGAAGTGAATTAGACAGGCGGCTTACTTCAAAATCATTTCTTGTAATCCGTCTACTGTCTCTAAATTGTAAGGCTGCTTGTCCAACATGCAGTATTCGAGGAGGAGAAATTTCCCTTGCCTAAATATTGGGAAGCCATTGTCTTTGGCCTTTTGGCCATAAACAGAGTCAGTACTGACTAGTAATTGCCTGAAAACGAAACAGAATAACCTTGGTGCTGCGCTTGACCCCTGGATGAGCTCCTAGCCACATGTCTATGCCACAATCAAGATCACCTATTTCCAGCTCTGTAACATCAGCCAACGCTCAACCTGCGCTTTTGATGAGAATCGCATTCATGCCTTGATTAACTCGGACTGAATTAAAAACAAAATATTGTGGTTGCTGGAAATCTGAAATAAAAAGATAGTGCTGAAGAAACTCAACGGACTGACAGTATCTGCTGAGAAAGAAACAGAACTCTGTTTTCAAGAGGAATTATATTGAATGCGAAATGTTAATTCTATTTCTCCATTCTCAGATGTTGTCAGACCTGCTGAATTTCTCCTGCACTTCGTCCCTGACTTGACTGTTCCAACCTGGCCGGACTTCCACCTTGCATGCTCTGTGCACTGAAGCTCATCTAAAATTTTACTGCCTGTATCCTAACTCTTTGACAGATAGTAAGAACTGCTGATGCTGGAGTCTGAGATAACACAGTGTGGAGCTGGAGGAACACAGCAGGCCAGGTAGCATCAGAGGAGCAGGAAAGCTGACATTTCAGGTCGGGACCCTTCTTCAGAAATGCATTTGTCATTTAACACCTCGATCATCTTTCCTAGTTCTACAAACCTCCACTAATTCTTGCTTCATAAGCACTAATAAATGTAATGTTGTGAACAATCAAGTCTTTAGCTGGCTAGATCCCGAGATCTGGAATTTCTTCTCTAAACCTCTCCGCTTCGCTTTCCTTCTTTACCAAGCTTTTGCTCATTTGGCCTTATACCTCATACAACTGAAATTTTCACATCTATACTCCTATGAAGCGATTTGGGGTGTTTCATTTTCAAGATATTATATTCTTTTGAGTTATTTGAAAGAACAAAATATTCAAGAAAAATAACTTACATTTACACAGTACTTTAATGATCTCAAGGCACCCTCTCACACATTTTATATCTTCAGATATTATAACCAACCTGTTCAGAGATGTTAGTACATACCTCTGGAGCAGGTGGTGCATAGCAACTTTCACACACTGCAAAGAGGAATGACAAGCTAACCTGCTTTAACAATTTTGGTTGAAAAATAAATCTTAACCAGGATGCCAGGGAGAACATTGCTGACACTCTTTGAAGACAGTCTTGAGAACTATTAGGTTCACCAGGGAGTTTGTGTGGGTGCGCATATGCATGAGGGGTGGGTGCGGAAGAAATCTACATTTATAGCCATACATACATACAGATTCATGTTCCTGATGTGCAGAATATTTGACTTCTGATTGATGTGATCTTTATGATCATGACTGATGTTTATGAATTAATCCTCTCAACTAAACTACCTAAACTGAAGTGGAAATATTAGCATTCAAAAGTTTTCTGAGTTCTCTCTCTGTACTGAGGGTCATTTCAATGTATTTGGAGGCAGATTTCACTGCAACAGTCTCTATTCCAACAAGTTCCTACTAACATCCCATGGGTAAAAGACAAATAGAAATTCCAGGATCATTCAAGAAATCTCACCATAATAAAATTATGGAAAAGTTTGTGATAATGAAAATGAGCCAAAATGTTATTTAATTGTGAATAGCAAACTCTGATTTTATGAGGCACTAGTACAGTGAAATTGCTTTAGTCCTGTATAATTTTATGCATTTCACTTATTACTGGGTAATGTAAAACTTACATTTAAGCCATTCATGTTCAGTAAAGTCACCACAGATCCAGAGGACCATATGGCTGCTCTCTCATTAAAAGAGAGATGATTGATGATAGTTTAATGAGGGTCACCATGCCTCAAGTGAGGGATGAGATTGAGAAGGTGGGATCTTCATGATCACCTCAGCTGGTACAGGAATTGAACACACAATTGACATTACTCTGCATCACAAACCAGCCACCCAGCCAACTGAGCTTGTTAGCAAACACCAAACCCCAATTTGCCTTGAGCCTTAGCACAGTAGAATCAGAATGTTGGTTGTGAATCACAGTTTTAAATTAGCATGCGTGCAACAAGTACAGTTTCCACCAATTTTCTTTGCTTTGCTGTAGGCAAGCTCAGCTTGGCAACAACCGTGAGTGGAGTATGGAATTTGGGACATGTAGAAGCATAGGTATGAAAGCTGTCCGTACGTGCTCTTGTGTCTTGTTGCCCCATGTTAAATCTTGATAAAATGCAGTATTTAAGGAAAGCAGAAAAATGAATTCTAAACTTGAATGTTAAGCTAATGGAACATGAGATCAGTTAAAAACCTTAAGACAAAATCAATGTATAATAGGATCAGATTAGGCAAGGGGGAGGGAGGTGAGAAGCGAGAGGAAGGAGGAGAGGGCAGAAAGGGTGTGAAGGGTGGGAGGCGAGGAGAGATTGGTAGGGAGGCGAGGAGAGATTGGGGATCTTGGAGACTTATAACATGTTGCTTTGTCTATGTCATTCAAATTTCAAACTTTAGTAACTTTATCAGGAAAACTGTGGAATTACTGAATCAGACAATTAAAGAAAGCTGATTCAACAAAGTTGGATGATACTGGAGCACAGTGATCTAATGACAGTGGCACCATTAACACTAATTTAGCCTGCAGGACGAAAACAAACTCACTGCTGGACCACAGCAGCTTCAGTCAAGGCTGTTCTGATGAGATCAATGACTGTTCGAGCATAAATATTCAATGACAAAATTCACAGGCACACTGCAAAGATTTTAATGATCTCTGCAACTGCTATTTACAAAGGGTTCTGACTCAGCATAGATACATCAAATCCAATGTGAATACCCAGAATGTGTGGGCAATTGTGAAAAGAATGATGCATATGATCAGAAGAAACAGTTGCATTCTGAAGTCAATCAGTGAAACTTCAAATACTGCATTCAAATGGTCTCCAACACATTCATTGCTAACATAGAAACTTCTGCAAGGTTTCAAAATTATAGGAGCTCTGCAGTGCTGGAGTAAAAATCGTTAGAATAATTTATCACAAGGCCTTGTAAATCTGACAGAAAGCACTTACTGCTTCCATCCACTTGAAGAACACCCACACACGTCAATACGTTGCTTGGTGCTGTCTAGACAGTCTGCTGCACCAGTAGACATACAGTACACGTAGAAGTAATCAATTTTATTAAGGTTTTAGATTTGTAATGTTAAGAAAACTGAAATTAGACTGAGCATTTAAAAGGGCTAGTTCAGTCCCCATTTTCACTGCAAACAGCAGTAGCAATTAACCCTACTGAATAATGATCCATTTCCTGCTAAGTTTATTAAACTATTGCAGCTGTGGTAAGAAAACTAGTATGGATTAAATACTTAGGCTATTAATAGAATCATGGCTGGCTAACATTAAATAAATTGCAAGATGCTCCCTTTTGCATTGTGCTCGGAAGAACCCACTGCTGTTGTAAAATGTCCTTTCAACTCCCATGCAAGTGTAAGCAAGGACAGCATGCGGATCTGCAATATGTCGTCTTGAGGGAAAAATCAACCTTGGTTTACTTCCAGAATTCCCTCATGTACCAAGCTTGGTAGGGTTTATCACATATTTAACCACATTCTGAAAAAGCTAATTTTGGATCACAGTTCAGAGCTCTCTAAAATTGATGTGACAGAGGAGATGCTGCACATAATAAAAATATCCATAGTCAATTATTAATAATAAATGTAAAGTTTCAGTGTGAAAATCTATGATGTAATAGAATGCTACAACACAGAGACATAAATAACATAATTCAATTCCACTCTCTTTTATCTGTCAATTTTATTATATTGTTGTGATTATGCAATTCTCTTTTCAAAAAGAAGAGGACTCTGCTTCACCGACAGTGGCAATTGCAGATGCTGGAGAATCTGAGATAACAAGGTATAGAGCTGGATGAACACAGCAGGCCAAACAGCATCAGAGGAGCAGGAAAGCTGACATTTCAGGTCTGGGCCCTTCTTCAGAATAGTTTTTCTGACGAGGGCTCCAGACCTGAAACATTAGCTTTCCTGCTCCTCTGATGCTGTTTGGTCTGCTGTGTTCACTCTGCTTCACCAACTGCTTGTGACACAAAATTCTAATGCTTGCCCAATTTCCATCAAGGTTTTTTTTTAAAATCTGTCCTCCAGTTGGAAGGCCATAAGAACAGAAAACAAAGGAACAGAAATAGGCCATTCAGCCCCTTCACCCTGCTCCATCATTCAACAGGATCATGGCTGATCTGATATTCCTCATGTCCACTTTCCCACTTTCTCCCCATAACCCTCAATTTCTCTAATGATCAAGGACTATTTATCTCAGCCTTTAATACACACAAGGTCTCTGCCCCCACAGCTCTCCGTCGTAAAGAGACCCTCACAACTCTCCGAGAGACGAAATTCCTCATCTGAGTCTTAAATTGGCACCCCTTTATTCTGAGGCTATGCCTTCTGATCCAAGGTGCTTCCATGAGGGAAAATATCCTCTCAATATTTGTCCTTTCAAGCCCATAAAGAACCTACAAGTTTCAATGATATCAATCACCTCTCACTCTTCTAAATTCCAATGAGTAGAGTCCCAAATGTTTAATCATTGCACATACGACAATCCTTCCAAACTGGGATCATTTTTGTGAAACTTTTCTGAACGACCTCAATTTTGTGATTGTCTTATATAGTTGGCCCCTGCTATGGTCTTACTGACAAATGGAAGTTACGTCTCATTGTTTATCTTGACATGGTATTTCACAAACTTGCAGACATCCATCAGGTCTTATCCCTTTTCAACCCAAATATAAAAATTCCACTTCTCAAGACTCTCTCTATATAACTGTAACTCCAAACTAGTAATAACAATCCAATAATCTGCAAGGCATGTTTGTCATTCTTTGTATATCTTTTCTGCAATGGCCTGTGCACGAGGTCCCAGCTCTGGCCAAAATAAGGTCTTTTATAAATTCAGTATTACCTTCTTGGTTTTGCATTCAAACTTTGTGTACAGAACAGAGGATTTACCATGCTTTGTGAGGGCCATAAATTTCTCTCTACCTTGTGTTTGGCATAAGGTGTATTTGCCTTCCTTGTTCCTACTGTCAAAATGCATGTTTTCAAACATTTCTAAGTTGAACTGAATCATTTTCTATTGTTAGACTATTTATGACCTCTTGCATAGCCTTAGCCACGACTTGCCATGACATATATTTCAAAGTCACCAGGAAATGTAAATAATGATCGATCCATTCCTTAGTTGCCATTTTGTGTGTTCAAAACAAGTAGAAAGGCTCAATATGAGCCCTGTGAAAATTATTTACACTTTCCCAGCTGAAGAACTTTCTTTCACTATCACACTTGAGGTTCCTTCTTTTTACGCCTAATGCACTCAATCCCTGTGTTACTTCTTCATCTTTTTGGTAGCAACTTATCTACACTTGTAGAAACAAAAAGAAAAGATGCATGCATTGTATTTATTTTGAATTTGTTCATGAGATATGGGAGCCACCAGCTCCTCCAGCATTTATTGCACATCCCTTGGTGCCCTTGATAAAGTAGTAGCTGCTTCCTTGAACTGCTGCAGAAATTTGGCTGAAGGTGTCTTCCCCAAAGCTTTTAGGGAATGAATTCCGGGATTTTGACAGTGATACTGAAAGAATGCCAATATAACTTCAAGTCAGTGCTACCGGCAATATAGGCAGTGTACAGGCTCTTGGGCCCGTCTGCTCCCTACCAGCCTTATCCTTTTTGTCTTCCTTCTTTTTCTCCATCTTCCTCCTGTCGGTGGCTGCAGCAAAGGTGACATTGCACAGGAGGGCGGCTTGAGTGGGACTCTTGGGGAGGCGGTGGCAGCCTAGCCTGGCAGGGGACCCAGGGAGTCCGGTTGTGTTAGGCCCACAGTGGGACTCCAGGTTATCGACGATGAGGCAGCAGAGCCGGGGACTCCTGGTTACAGGGCGAGGGTGGGTCCAGCACAGGACACAGCATCAGCAGCCTTTTGGAGAGATGGGCCAGCAACGAAGAGATGATGCCTGAAGAGTGGTGACTCCAACATTAGTGGGTCTGGTGCAGGCAGCAGTGAGGTGATGGAGGAGGGGCCGCGGAGCAGATGTTGTCGGTGAGCCAGCTCAGGACTCACTGTGGAGTCGGCAGAATAGAGATGGACTCTCTTTCAGCTATATCTTTTTATTCTTAAGCTATTCAAAATGGCTTTGGATTTTTACAAAAAAATCATCAAGTCAGGATGGTGTGTGGTTGGAGAGGAATGTGCAGATGGTAGTGTTCCCATGTATCTGTTGCCTTTGTCCTTCCAGATGATAGTAGTTGTAGGTTTGGAAGTTTTGGTGAATTTCTCCAGTGCATTTTGAAGATGGTACCTCATGTGCATCAAGGAAGTGAATGTTTGTCAATATAGTTCAAATCAAGTGGGCTCCTTTGTACCAGACGGTGTTAACCTTCTGTTGTTGAAACTGCATTCATCCAGGCAAGTGGAAAGTAATCCATCACACTCCTAACTTGTGCACTATTGATAGTGAACAGGCTTGGGTGAAGTTGTGAGGTGAGTTAGTCGCTGCAGTAACTGACCTGCTCTCGTAGCTAGTGTTTATATGGGAAGTGGGGGTCAGTTAGCTGAATGACTAGTATGTGATGCAAAGTGACACCAACAGTGTGGTTGAATTCCCACACCAGCTGAGGTTACCATAAATGCCCCGCCTTCTCAACGTCACCCTTCACTTGAGTCATGGTGACCCTCAAGTTAAAATCACCACCAGTCATCTCCGTCTATCGAGTGAGCAGTCCTATGGTCCCATGGGCTGATGGCAACTTTACCTTTAGCTCTATGGCTAGTCCAGTTCAGTTTAGTTTCTGTCAAAGGTAATTCCCAGGATGTTGATAGTGAGGAATTCAATGATGGTAATATCATTGATTGTCAAGAGGGGATGATTAGATTCTCTCTTGTAGAGATGGTCATTGCCTGGTATGAGCATGGCACTCATGTTACTTGTTATTTGTCAGACACACCTGGGTATTGTCTGGGTCTTTTTACATTTAGACATGGACTAATCAAGTCTCTTAGGATTCACAAATGGTGCTGAACATTGTAACATCCCAATTTCTGACATTACGATGGAAGACGGTAATTGGTGAAGAAGTTGAAGATAGAAGGGCCTAAGGCATTTAGCTAAACAGCTTTGCAGAAATGACCTTGCAGCTGATATGGCTGATCTCCAACAATCACAAACATCTTCCTTTATGACAGGTAAGACTCCAACCAGCAGAGAGTTCGCTCCCGATTCCCACTGACTATAGTTTACCAGGATTTTTTTATGTTACACTCAGTCAAATGCAGCCTTGGTGTCAAGGGCAGACACTTTCACCTCATCTTTCTTCCTCTATTCTCTATTATATATTCAAAGAACATTAGATATTTAATCAAAGGCTATTTGCCACTTAGAAAAGCAAAGACTGTGGATGCTGAAAATCTGAAATAACTGCAGAAAAAGCTGGCAACACTTAGCAGTTCTGGCAGCATTTGTGAAGAAAGCAGACTTAACATTTGAGGTCAGTGATCTTCTGTCAGAGCTCTAGCTAGGTTAACTCGGTTTCTTTCCCTGGAGATAATAAAAGACCTACTGAGTATTTTTAACATTTTCTGTTTATATTTTTTCCTATTGGAAATGTATTTTGGTTGGTTAACCAAGGGTTTGGTAAATTTTTCCTAGGTTACAGATGATGAGTCATTTACCAGTCTTTCAATTGCTTTCTGGCCTCTGTTTTCTCTACCTCCCTTTTTCCTAGCGGGATGTTGCATTTGCTTTTTTTTGCAGTCTCTGGTGTTATTCATCCTTCTGTGGAGCTTTGTAAAAATTATAGTCAATGCTTTTGCTATTTCTTTTTAACATCAAAATCCAGTTAAACCATTAGGTATGATCGCTAATTTTAAAACAGTATCCTAATGTATAACATACATTTTTGCAACTGGTACCTACAAATGCCACAGTATTCATTTGAGATTAAGAAATTCATAACCATTACAGATTTGTTCAAAATAACACTAGCGATAACTCCTACAGGGTGAATTTCAGACTATACATAAAACTGTATGGAAATAAATGGCATCAGAGATAAAAGGTACTGCAGATGCTGGACAATCCGAGATAACAAGGCGTGGAGCTAGATGAACACAGCAGGCCAAGCAGCATCATAGGAGCAGGAAAACTTGACGTTTCGGGCCTAGACCCTTCATCAGTTCTGAAGAAGTTAAAAGTTCTTCATCAGAACCTTCATCAGTTCTGATGAAGGGTCTAGGCCCGAAACGTCAAGTTTTCCTGCTCCTA